>JAIOTZ010000859.1:0-43284 GCA_023374045.1 Limonium bicolor
CATTGTGTCAGCAATAAATATCACGTTAGACATTGTGTAGACACCAAAACTTCTCACCCCATAAAAACAAATTATGTAATAATAACTAAAATATGAGGGGTCGTCGTCTTTCTTTCTCAAAATGTATTTACATGCATGCCGAAACGAAACCATCGTTTTATGACAAAAAAAACATTAAACCAATTTTCCAGCATTTCAAAAAACTCAATCCTTCAAAATTAATTTCCACCGACAATTTCTTTCAACTCGTCCCTTTTCTTTCTTTATTTATTTTTATCTTATTTTCATCCTAGTCTAGTTGGATTTGCTTATTTATTAATCTATCCATTTCTATATTATTTTATTCATTGCTCGCTTATTTTTATTACATTCATGGTTATATTTTATTATTTATTAGTGTTTTCTTTTACTTTTATTATTATTATTCTTAGTATTATTCCTATCATTTATGTGTGTTATTATAGTTGTTATTGTTACCATTATTTTGCTTTATTATTTATGTTATATTTTCTTTGTCTTCATTTTATCACATGTCCCTTCAAAAGAAAACAATCATTTTATTGATACCCTCTTGTCTTACTCATGAATTCGTTCAGTTCGAGTTAACGCTTTCAGACTATTTCTTACATTTTTGCATGAAGCCATGTAGTTAGTGTAGGTGGTTAGTATGAGTATTGAGAAACTCATAGATCATGAGTTCAAATGTGAGTGTGAGCATGTATAGCTTTTTTTTAATGTTTCTGGTCAAACCAGACCATCAGATTGGTCACAACTCTTAAGGCCCAAGCTTCTACAGTTCCATTTCAGTTCTTACTTTACCAGCAATCAAACCAACCCATGACTGATGAGGATAAGCCCTAGTCCACCATTAATCTGTTAACATCTATTCCTCAACTTCTCTTATAAAACAACCACAACAAAAAAAACCTAGTGACAGACGGTAGCCCCGATCGACCCCCATCCCCTTCAATAAGCATTCAACATTGCCAACAAACCCTCTCATTCATCCATCGATCATCTTCTTCGATCTTAAAAAAGAGCATAACCAATTCCTCCATTCTGGCTAGCTATTGATCGAATAGCACACATGCTCACACCTCCTGGATTTTCTTCATTCACGGTGATTTTGCAACCCTTGGCGACAAGAAACATACAAGGCCTATCCTTCATCTCTTTCTCGCTCTGTATCTCTTCATTCTCTTCTCTTCTGCTGGCGAACAATTATACTCTTCATTCTTGATGAATTTGCAAACCTTGTTGGAGAAGGATACTCGCCAGCTTCTTTCCCTTCACTACCGGCCGCTCGAAACCGAAATGCGAATTCGAGACTCAATCTATGTGAACATATTTTTGGCTTCCTCATCACTCTGCGCTATCACTCGAACTCCATCCGTGGAGTCTATATTCATGCCGATGCTCTGGATTTGGTTAAACGGAATATTACCGTGTTTACTTCTACCTTGCACCTGTTTCAATTTATCTCACCAAAACTTTGACCTGAATCGAGCCTTCATTGAACGAGTATGGCTCTGGCTGATTGCGTCAGTTATGCCATGTTCGAGTCTTATATCACCATCAAATTTTTGTACTTCTATGTAAAGATTCGACAGACAGTGTAGTAATCAGGGCGGTTTATGCTTACGGTTTGAGTTTATTACTCTATTTACCCTGCTGTCCTCTGATTATGTTGATGAGCTAATATGTTTCTGTTTTGTGGTTTAGTCCAGTTCGAAATATCCTTCTCCATGTCATTACAGTGCTAGCCGGTGTGCCACACGTTCTAAGCTTTTCTTCTGTATATTGCTTCTCTGGTGAACAGGTTGTAAAACCTCCCTCGTGTACATTCTATTTTTCTCTATGTGGATAGTGGCTCTCGATCCTGTTTTCTGATTTCCTCATTGAATATATTGTTAATAAGCATGAGTTGATATATACCATATGTCTTTGTTTAAGAGCTCTTGGCTATTATCGGAACTGAACATTCCGGCACCGATGTTGGATATCATTAAAAAGAAACTGCTTGTGTTTATCCCCTGATGGCATTTTTAGATGTTGAGAGCTTTATTTTGGTTATGGTTGCTGATTTCGTCTTGCTGTGGTTTGATTCGAAATGAACTATATGTGTACTTGGCAATATTTTGGAGGTCATTATCTGTAAACTTGCATAAAAAAATTTGTGTGTGAAATACCTCCCCACCTAGTTTTGTTCATTTGCTTATTTTATGCACTAATCCTCTCTGGTTGCATTCTTTCTTTGGCTGAGGTACATTTTCTTTGAGATGTGGTTTGGACTTGTTGGCATGGAATCGACTTTCTTTGCAATTTGACAATGGTTGTGGCTTGGGCTTGATGTGCAGTTATGGGTTTGGAAACCCCATTTGGTTAGCGTTGTTTATTGCAACCAACTTTTCTGGTTTATCTTTTACGTCTTGAATATGGTTTGGAAATTAGCTTTGAATTTCCAGGAGCATTTATTTGATTTGGGTTATCCGGTTTAATCCTTCGTATGTATGTATCATTTTGTATATACTTTTATTATTTAGCTGTTCTGTTTCTAACCTTCACTTAAGCCCTAGTTATAATCCTTTAGGGCATCCACAATGGTGTGGATTCCACCCATAATGTTAAACAAGAAGAAAAAAAATGATGAGGTGGAGGAGAGAGGATGTAAGACACCCTCTTTTTAGAGAACATAGGTAAACAAGAGAGAGATTGTGAGTGGAGATAATAAAATAATATTTGTTGGTGGGTGGAATCCACTTTTATTATTGTGGATACCTTTAGGTCATAGTCATTAGGATAGTGGGTGTCCCCATGCTTAATATACCATTGGTCTATTTGTTGGAGGTGACACCCTAAACCTTAAAACCCACATCTAAAATACGTATATAATAAAAAATTGACTCTAATCTCAATTTCCAAATTCAAGGTTCTCACCAACAATTCAGCCCTTCATTTCCCATTTCAACCCTTCATTTCCCTTTTCAAAAATAAAAAATTGTCTCTTAAGTTTCCATGATCACTTCATAAAAATAATCTCAAAAGATCAATCTGCTTTTAAGTTCTTAATTTTTCGGTGGACTCAATCGGATTTTCTTCTTGTATTTTTAAAATTTTGTTTTCAGAAATCTAAATAACATAAAATAACCATAAGTCCAAATGTCTAACCCAAACCCATAAACCCGAGGCCCATTAAGCCCACTTAGCCCATTAAGTCAACCTGGCCCATTAAGCCCAATTGGCCCATTAAGCCCACTCGACCTATTTAGCCCACTCGGCCCATCAAGCCCAATAGGCCCATTAAGCCCTTCGGCCCAAAAACACAATTTGGCCCACGCCTAGTCAATCCAAAAGCCCCAATTTGGCCCAAACCCTATCTGGCCCATTTAGTCCAAGTCTGACTTGTTTTCCAAGCTCGGACCATTTTTCAAGCTCAGCCTGTTTTCCAAGCTTGACCCGTTTTACAAGCCTGACCCGTTTTTCAAGCTTGACCCAAATTTCAATTCAACCCAATTCATTTCAGTTCAGTCCAATTCAACTAGACTAAGCCATTCAATCCAATTCACACCAATTTATTTCGATTCAACTAATTCAATCCAGCTCAGCCCAATTCAATTCAACTCGAACTCAACTTGTAAATTCAATTCAAACTCTAAAAAATAAAAATCATCTTTTAATTTTGTTTTAAATTCCAAAAATTTAAAAACACTTCTTCAAATAAATTTCCTATTAATTCTAAAATCACTTCAAAAATTCTAAACAACCCCTTTTCTTCAATTCAAATCTCTTCAAGTTTTTTTTCAAACTCAAAGAAACCATATTGTGGAATTTTAAAGGAGAATCTCTTCTCACATTATAGAAAACTCTTGCAACACATGTAGAAAGTTCTTCTCACATAACATAAAGTCTTCTCCTAAAAACATTTCTTAAAATCAGTGTTTCTTCACCAAGAATTCTAAATAACTTCAAAAGTTTTTAAACTTAAAATAACCATTTTCGGGGGACATGAAATGTCTAACACCTTCAAAAATGTTTCCTTCCTAGTTCGACATCACTTGTCTTTTTTTTCAAATAAAAATCCAAGGCGGGACACTAGGGTAGTAACATCCCTTGTCGTAGTCTGGATTTCTTTAGGCGGGGCGTTAAGGTGACCAACTTCCCCTAATCACAGTCTAGATTTTAACGAGGCAGGGTGCTAGGGATGTATATGCCTTCCTAGTTGCAATAGGGATTTTCAGAATCATTCAACTCTTTTCTACTCGATTTTAACATTTTCGGTTTTCAATGTTTTAAAACCGAGGAGTTAGAGATGTTATTAGGGTTTGACCGAGGGCATCTTATTCATGGTGTTTCTCTCTAAACCCTAATTTTCAACATAAATATATTGCCCCATCTTTCAAGCTTCGGCACTTACCATTAATTAAGTGTCGTGTTCGAGAGGGTACATGGGTGATCCTTCGAGATCATCCACCATTTTTGAACCAATACAAAATTTGATTTTGAAATAAAAGAGAGACATTTTTGACAATTAAGCAATTCAGCCTATATCATCACTCCATTCCAAATCCCGGAATATTCCAAAAACCCCTACCACTTCAAACCTCTTGGGATTCCAACTCTAAAACTTAAATTTCCAACTTTTTAAAATCTCAAATCTTCCAAATTCCATTTGACTCGAATCATCTCCCAAAACTCCAGTTTCTCTCAAAACTCTGAATGTCTCACAGACCTGAGCTTCTCACAGACTTGAACATCTCACAAATTCGAATGTCACAGCCCCATGCGTCTATCAGACTTAATCATTCTGAGATTTTAATGTCTCACAGACTTGAGCTTCTTACAGACTCTAGCATCTCAAACCTAAAACTTCTCGAAACTCCAAACTCCTTTAAATCTTAAACACCTTAAAAAGCCTTCAAAACCCTAAAATCTTCAAAATCCCAAAGGTCTGTGAACTATGTAAGGTCTGATCTCAACAGGGAGTTGAGTACGTAGGTAGCCCATCTAGGGTGCGAACCCATTCCAAACAAAAAACCTTTTTCCCACTCCAAGGTGGCATTCATGCCTCTCAAAGCACTCAAATCTCTTCTGACTCACATTAAAACCTTCATGTCCCTAGACTTCAGGTCTTCTTCATCCATTTAACCCTCAAATCTTTCTTTGATCTTCTGTTCTACATCCAATCAATTCTGAACTTGTCAATCCTTTCATTTAGCCTAGCTTGGCAGAAAAGCTTGCCTCATCCACTCTCTTACTCTTTTATCGTCTTAATCCTATCCTTGTGGCCTTTTGAAGTGAACCTCTTTAATAAGGTTTTGAAAGAAGGTGATCCTAACAATTGGAGACTGAGGTTTCCTCGGGCACCAATCTGAAGTTGTGGTCATTGCCACTTCCAAGGGGTGTAACCCAGTACAAACCCAACACAAAATCTCTACAAAATGACCAGATAAGTCCTATCCATAGACAATAATTTTTCAAAGTCAAATAATGGTTCCTAGAACCCTTACTCCTTTCCTTCATAGTATTGTTAGGTCAAACTAGGTGGCGACTCTAGTCGATTCCGTCCTTAGAGCATAAGTCCACATGGAGCCCATTGAGAGTGGGTGTAGTGCTCACTAGCATTCCCCTTAAGCTTTCTAGGAAAGACGGATGATAAAGTAGGTATTTGAGAGCTGCCAGAATAACAGGTTTTCACCCTTCACAGAATGACATTTTCTAGGGTCTAGGCTTCTTAGTTTGACCATTTAGATAGACCCCCCTCATACCGCCCTCCATAGAATGGCGACTCTGCTAGGGAAAACTTGAGTAAGTTTTTCTCATAAACTAACTCAAGGAAAACTGAACTTTATTCAAGATTGTCAGGATTTCCCATTTTCTTTCAAAACCTTGAAGAGATTCATTCCAAGCCACTAGGATTATTCTACTCCACATTCAGAGTGTGTGCATGATGAGGACAGTTAGGACTTGACAGATCCTTAACAAACATTACAATAATTGGGTTAATAATTAGCTCACAATTAGAAAGAGACACTTAAGAATGTAGGTTAATAAAGAACCAATTGGAATCACCACCTTCAACATAAAACAATTAGTAAATAGGGTTGTTTGTTTTTCTTTACTTTATTTACCGCATTCATATTATTGTTGCTTGTTGCGGGGTGAGGTGGTCACTGACCTACATCGTTACCGCTTTTATATTTACGGGTGCATAGGGTAGCTTAGGGCATGCATTCTTCTATATCACCCTCTATATCCACGAGTCATGGGATCCCGATTGGTCCACGATTGATTCCCCATGAGTCGGGTCATTCATTGAATGATTATGCCCACGAAGCAAGACGGTCAATGACCTACGCCCTGAAGACTCATGATCCAAATTATTCTCCATCTCCGAGTCAAAATCCAGCATATAGTAAGTCATGAGCCTTCAGTGTCCAGCTGCCTAATCCGGTGTCTAGGATGGGTTTATGGGTAGTCATCCCCCTTGTATGACGACTGTCCGACCACCCTTTGTCTTAACCTGAAGATTTCATGGAGTCAGTTCTCCATGTTCCTCTGCACCACAGGTGTCTTTATAGCCTAATGTCACACTACAAATTCATAGAGGATCCCGTATTTAACGGATACCCATACATGACAAAGCGTAATCAGTGAATAATTTGGACTTTGGACACACCTTATCGTGCAGACGAAGGGAGACCCGATCCCCTGCAATACTTCCTCGAGTTTCCCAAAAAGTGAACGTGTTGTCAGATACTCACTGGCCGTGGTGTATATTTCCCTATCATGTCAGTGAAGTGACCATGTGTAACACCCCGGTTTCTAGGATCCAAAACCACCACCTGTATTATTATTATTAATATATATATATATATATTTACATCAACATACATGTATTCATATATCATAATAAGAGTTTACATCAGCGGAAGTTTTACAAAATGCAACCGGGAGTTACCGCCACACCTGCTACCCACAGCAAGTGCACAGGCTAATCCCCACCACTACTCCTGCTGTCAAAAATTCTATCGCCATACCTACAATCACTTTATACGATAAAAGTTCTACCACCAAGTTCCTTTCCATACACCATACAACCAACCCCTTCCATTCCTAACCCTATGTTAGCTCCAGGTACCTATTTTACAGCCAAAAGATGAATGGGGGACAAAAAGAGTTAACTACATCCCTCTTCCTAGTTTTCACCAACATATTCTACGAAACTATCAGCCCAATGTGTTACGGTTGAGTTACTCCCGTACTCCGCATGTCTAAAGCCCTCGGTGGTTTGGATCCACTCCGCGTAGGTAACCCTAGTGACTCCTAGCGACAGCTCCTTGTAGCAAGTATAGTAAGCACACACGTAAAGGGTATCATACATGGTATCTTCATACCATGTGATCTCCCCGAAGAAGTCCTCCTGCAACCATAAATACATGTATACACCCAAAAAGAGTTGCAAATAAAATCAGTGAAACTGAGTAACAAATACCACACCCTGTAAAATTCATTTTCTTTTGGAAACTCATTTAAACATTATTATTTACACACACAACAATTACAAGAGAGGATAATCATTAAAAATATATCACGCCAAGTTTACCTTCCTTGCTTCAATGCCATACCTGTGGGTCACATGTTTCAGAATAACAATATGGGATGACTCCCAATAAGAAAGTTCCACCACCACCACCTCACCATATTAAGTGTGCACACCCCCTAAGGTTAACATAACACTTAGAGTAGACTATCGGTCATTTCTTTTCATGGGACGGAAATGTAAAGAACCCGACTAATAAATCATGAAAGACTTAGTTTTAAGGATGGGCCAACCATAGCCCAGGCTAACCATAGCCCAGGCTAACCATAGCCCAGGCTAACCATAGCCTTAAATAATAACTCGCAATATCAATCCACCACTACATGAATCATCAGTCAATTATTCAGAACAGTAACATATCAATAAAAAAACAATTTAACGCCAAGAAATCCTTAAGACCATACATAAATTTCAAGTGCAAATATAAAGGTTTCACATTACAGTTTTAGCCAAAATTATGACTAAAGGATGGAATAGGCACTAGTAGAATGTAGTTTTTTGGTAACAACAAAAAATCGTTACCAAAACTAAATTGTTACTAATTTGAGTTATTGTAACGACTTTTGTCGTTACATGTCGTTACACGTGATGGCGTAACTAAAGATCAATTTATTTATTGTAAGGACTTTTATTTGTTACTAAAAATTATATCGTTACTAAAAATATGATTTTGTAACTAATATATCGTTACTATAGTCTCAATTTTTTTTAATCTTTAATACTATCTTTGGTAACAAAATACTTGTTACTAATAACAACTATGGTAACAATTTTAAATCGTTACCGGAACCTTTGTAACAAAAAATCTGATTTCTACTAGTGAGGTGTGCATAAAGGTTACCTGGTTTCTTGCTGCCATTTTTTTTTTGATAATTTTCTTTAAGATTTATTCTGATTAAAGACCTTCCCTTCCGTTACCAAATCTTCCAGCACCTAGATTTGTTTCTTCTCCTTGATCCCTTGCGCTTGACAACCTTAATCGACAAACCTTGCTCACGGTTTGCACTCCTCAACTCACTACTTACCCACTTCTGATCTAAATATAACCTTGGGCTTACGTAGAATATAGATTTGAGTATGGAATCAGGTAAGTGGCTGGTATTAATATGATTCAGCAAGAGAGTTATTATCTTGCATGAGTACACAAGGAATACATGGGTGCTTAATTCCTATCGGTTACTTTTTGTTGGCTAGATTATATGAGGCCACCTAACCCATGAATAAGCAAAGGAGGGCGGTAATATGAGCTGTTTAAACAGAGGTAATGATTAGGTAGGACAAAGTTACATGCAACCGTAGTAATATGTAGTCGGTTGCAATTATTTTACTTTATCAAATTAGACTAACCTTATCACCAAGACAAGGAGGTCGACCACTTTTATTAATAAACTGAGGTTTAATAATAATAGTGGATAAGACAAAATAGCTAAGTAATGTATACATACATGATCGGTTTATCAGTGTACTGAACTAACAAATTACTAGCGATAATGATGGGCTGAAAGCATGAATAGATGACGATAGTTATAAGGCTGTGTTTGGCCTGATTTTAGCTGGAAAATAATGGTTACTTATGGATGAAGAAAGGCTTATTTGTTGCTGTTCACATTAAGGTATAAACTAGGTAATGATAACAAGAGAATAAACTAGCTAACTATGTACATTTACAACCGGTAATATAAGCTTAACATGTCACTGTAACAATGACACATTTTAACATTGATTTTATTATCCTCCCTTAAAACTTGTATGATCCGACAATGATACATTATATTAATTAGCTAATATAAATTCCAAGCACCCACATATTAAATAACAAAGAAGATATATTTTGTTACAATGTTATCGCAATTGCTAAATATGGGTCGGCTATATTTATTTGCTGTCTAATGGATTATAAATGATAGCAAACAACAAAATAAATCGGTTATACAAGGTGGTTAAGCAAGAGAGGCGGCATTCTCTTAACTGGCTAAGATTATCTTATCATGGTATAAGTGCATGAAGACAAAATGGAAAATTATAGCAATGATGAATACGATAACTTTGGCTGAGTATGGCGGTGTGTCTAGCCTAATTCGGCTAGGACTTAACTAAGAAATAATGATTACCTCCAGCTGATAACATTAAGGTTGTGCTTGTAATCATTATATAAAACAAAAATTACCAATTGTAACATATGAAACCGGTAATGTACTGAAGTGTATACATATACCGATTGTAACATATGAAACCAGTAATGTACCGAAGTGTATACATATTAATCTGATCGGCTAATATACTGAAGTGTATATATATATATATATATTAGCTGCTATATAAAATTAGGAAAACTACTACTATAAATAAGCATGTAATTCGGCTATATATACATATGCTGGAAGGTATTAGTACGAGATAAACGATGATAACAAAAGAACAGCCCAGTTTACCATATACACTTACAGTCGGTAATATAAAATTTATCATGTCATTGTAACAATGACACATTTTAACATTACCGTCGGTAATATAAATTTATCATGTCATTGTAACAATGACATATTTTGACATTAATTTAATTGTCTCCCCTAAAATTATATATAGCCCAAAAATAATACATTGTATTAACTAATACCATGTTCAAGCAAACACATACACATATAAAATAATAAGGAAAGTATATTTTGTAGCCAGGATTTCCTAGGGTGTTTCATTCTCCCCTCCTTAAATAAAGTTTTGTCCCCGAAGCTATTCAATCATAAGTGATTCAGCAACATCACAAAAAGATCTCAAGCCAGCCAATGTTTACTACATTCTACACATAATTGTTTAAGAAATTTCACACCACATAATTGTTTAAGAAGTTTCACATAAAATAATGGTTCTCGTAGAGCAATAACTTATTTTAAAACACACATCCAGTGTTTTTAAGCATAACAAACACATATTATCAAGCAATCATATAGCAATTCCAATGACTATCCCAATTTTGCCTCAAGCTCTCCTCTACTTAAAAAAAAGTTTCTCCTGAAACTTTAACTACTAACCTTAACGAAAGAGTTCTGGGTGCTTAGTTCTTATCTTGCTTTCGAGCTCCCATGTAGCTTCTTGTATTCCATGATGAGTCCATAGAACCTTGACTAAAGCCATAGATTTGCCTCTGGTTTCTCTTGTTTTATGATCTAAAATCTTAATTGGTCGCTCTTCATAAGTAAGATTTGGTTCAATTCCCACCTCTTCTGGTTGCAACACATGTGTTTCATCCAAAACATACTGTTTTCAGTTGTGATGCATGGAAGACGTTATGTACTTTATCCAACTCCATTGGTAGGGCTAGTCGGTATGCCAATTTCCCCACTCTTTCCAGAATATCATAAGGACCAATGAATGTAGGTGCAAGTTTCCCTTTCCTTCCAAATCGCACCACACCTTTAATTGGTGTTACCTTTAAAAACACCTTATCTCCCACACTAAACTCAAGTGGTCTTCTATGCGAATCTGCATACAACTTTTGTCTGTCTTGAGTAGCTTTCAACCTCTGTTGAATATTTTTAACTTGTTGTGTCATTTCTTCTGTTAATTCTGGTCCTATCATAATTGCCTCTCCTGAATCATCCCAGCATAACGGAGTTCGGCACTTCTTTCCATATAATGCTTCATTTGGTGCCATGTGAATACTTGAATGATAATTGTTATTGTAAGAAAATTCAATTAAGTGTAAATTATCAAGCCAAGATCCCTGATAATCCATCGCACAGGCTCTTAACATGTCTTCTAAAGTTTGTATAGTCCGCTTAGTCTGCCCATCCGTTTGAGGATGATATGCAGTACTAAGATTTAACTTCGTTCCCATAACATTCTGAAACTGTTGCCAAAATCGTGAAGTAAATCTGGGATCTCTGTCAGAAATAATGTCCATAGGAACACCATGATATTTAACCACAAATTTGACATAAGCATCAACAAGTTGCTCCATCGACCACGTGCCTTTCATAGGAATTAATCTAGTAGTCTTGGTCAGTCGATCTACTATTACCCAAATTTGGTCTATCCCTCCTTTAGTTGGTGGTAATCCAACTATAAAATCCATGGATACTGAATCCCATTTCCACCTGGGTATATCCAAAGGTTGCATCATACCTCCAACTTTCTGACGTTCAAATTTCACCTTTTGACATGTTAAACACTTGGATACATGCTCTACTATCTCCTTTTTCATATTTGGCCACCAAAAGTATTTCTTCATGTCCTTATACAATTTATCTCCTCCAGGATGCATCGAATAATTGGAGTTATGAGCATCCTTCATTAATCTTTCCTTGAGATCCCCACAAGTACCTGGTACACACCATCTTCCCCGAAATCTTAAACTTCCATCTTCATGAATTTTAAAGTCTGGAGCTTCTCCATTTTCTACCTTCTCCTTTATTTTCTTTAACTTTCCATCTTCTTGTTGACAGTCTAAAATCTCTGCGTATACATCAAGGAATGCCTACATACTTGCACAAGTTTCCTTCTTAACTTCTCCAAGTGTCACTACCTCAAGATTCAATTTCCTAAAATCTTCCACTAGCTGGTCCTGTAATATCCATTTTGCTTCACCTTCATGATTCCTTTTCCGGCTTAAGGCATCTGCCACCACATTGGCTTTGCCTTCGTGATACAAAATTTCCAGATCATAATCCTTAATAAGTTCTAACCACCTCCTTTGTCTCATATTAAGCTCCTTCTGAGTGAAAATATATTTTAAGCTCTTGTGATCTGTATAGATCTTACATGAGGTGCTGTATAGGTAATGTCTCCAAATCTTCAATGCAAATACCACTGCAGCAAGTTCTAAATCATGCGTCGGATATCTCGTCTCATATTCCTTTAGTTGTCTTGATGCATAAGCTATTACTTTACCATTTTGCATTAAGACACATCCTAAGCAGTACTTGGATGCATCACTGTACACCTCAAAGCCTTCTGTACCACAAGGTAATGCAAGAACCGGAGCTGTAGTTAATTTTTCCTTCAAAATTTGGAAAGCTTCCTCGCACTTATCATCCCACTTATATGGTACTTCTTTCTTCATCAAGTTTGTAAGTGGTTTCGCAATGTTAGAAAAATCTTGAACAAATTTCCTGTAGTATCCTGCTAATCCAAGGAAACTTCGAACTTCTCTAACATTCGTTGGTCTAGGCCAATCTTTAACTGCCTGAATTTTTACAGGATCCATGCAGATTCTATCTCCTGTTACCACATGACCAAGAAACGATACTTCCTTAAGCCAAAACTCACACTTTGATAACTTGACATACAATTCCTTTTCTCCCAGAACCTGAAGAACTTGGCGTAGATGATCTGCATGCTCCTCATCACTCTTTGAGTATACCAATATATCATCAATGAATACTATGACAAATTTGTCGAGAAATGGATTAAAAACTCGATTCATCAAATCCATAAAGATTGCTGGAGCATTGGTTAATCCAAATGGCATGACTACAAATTCGTAATGCCCATACCTTGTACGAAAAGTTGTCTTGGATATGTCTTTCTCTGCTACCTTCAACTAGTGATAGCCTGGTCTCAAATCAATCTTTGAAAATACCTTATCTCCTTGAAGTTGATCAAATAAATCATCGATTCTAGGCAAGGGATACTTATTCTTAATAGTAACATTATTTAATTCTCGGTAGTCAATGCATAACCGCATGCTTCCATCTTTTTTCCTGACAAACCAAACAGGAGCTCCCCATGGTGATGCGCTTGGACGGATATAACCTTTCCTTAGCAATTTTTCTAACTGATTCTTTAATTCTTCCATCTCGTTTGGTGCCATCCTTTAAGGATGCTTAGATATTGGAGTTGTTCCTGGTACCAAATCTATAGTAAATTCAATCTCACGGTCTGGTGGTAGACTTGGAATATCATCCGGGAATACATCTAGAAACTCCCGCATAACAGCCACATCTTCAATTGCTGGGGTTGCCTCTTTATCTTGCCCGGAATTCTCTTCTTGAATGTAGCATATAAAAACTTGATCTTCAGGCTGGAGATCTTTCCACATCTTCAAAGCAAATACTACCTTTTTGTTTTGGGTTCTATCCCTAATGTATGACACCCTTTTTCCTTTCTTTCCTTGTAAACTTATTTTCTGTTTCTCACAGTTTATACGTTCTTTATTCCTACTTAACCAATCCATCCCTAGGATTATGTCAAAATCTCCTAGGTCGAATTCTATCAGATCCATCTCGAATACATTGCCTTTAATACATATCTTTACACCTTCAACCTTTTTAGTACATCCTACTACTTTCCCCGTGGGTGTAGAAATAGAGATGCTAACATCTATATTAGGTACAACTCCTACCCTTTTCAAAAACGCAGAAGATATGAAAGAACATGATGCACCCTAATCAAATAACACCTTAGCATGAGTTCCAAGAATCAGAAACATACCTGATATAGTGTTTCCTTCCTGCTCAGCTTCAGCCTCAGCCTTGGTTATCACGTTGATGTGTCCTTGCGTCTTATAACCTCCTCCTAGTGCACCTCCACCCATATACTGAGGTTGTTTCCCTTGCCCACTAAATTGATTTCTTGGGCCGCTATTATTATTTCGCTGACCACCCTGGCTGACTTGTTGAGCTCCACCCTGATTACTACTACCAGGCCTGTTGTTATAATTTTGACGAGAAGTAAATCTAGCAGCTTGGTTACTGCCTTCGTTATTACCGCCACCCTCCTCAATCCTAACTTTACATTCATAAGCTCGATGTCCCATTGTTGTGCAAAATAATGTTGAAACTACTTTGCTAACTACGGGCAGTGAACCCGGTCGTTGTAGTACAACAAGGTCGTATCCACAGGGACTTCGCAACTATCTAGCTAATTATCAATTTAGTAACTGTGCAAAATATATACAAAGTGCATAAATGTAAACTGGGGTTTTTGGGATTTTAGTTGATAGATGGAAAATAAAGGAAAGCAGTAAAACTAGACTAACTAATCTAGGATAGGTGTAGCTCGGGATGGATATTTGCACCCGTCCTCCCTTTACTACCAATGGTCAATTCTCGAACTCATGGCTAAACAACGGGAACGCTAAACTAACTAATATCCTAATCAAGGTCTACTAATCCTAACCAACAGAATGGAACCTGGTGGATCTTCCAAGTACCTAGTCAATTGATGGCATTAAGCACAAATTCCCCTTAAGTTGCAGTGTAGTCTAATCTCGAAATCCTCGATATTAGAATGCACTGATTCAGTCCTCACGGTCTAGATTTCTATCTCAGAATCACATGTTGACAGAAATCCACAATAATGCTCAACTAATCGGTAGGCCAAACCAACCAGTTTAACACATAGTGCTAATTAATCAGCAACCTAGAATCTATCTCAGAATCTCATTTCAACAAATTCAAGGCAAACCAACCAATTTCACACAAAGATAACAAATTGGGCAAAACCCTCAACAAATCCCCAAATCATGGGTGACAAGTTCAAGAGCCACAAACACACAATCGTTATCGGTATTCAGCACACGAACTGAAATAAAACCATAAACGAGTTCAAGAATCTACAACGGAGTTTAGGGATTTTGGGGCAAAATCCCCAAATCCCAAGCTACAAGGAGACTACTCAAGCATTGAAGCTACAAAGGAGAGAAAGGAGGAAGAAATAGCCATTAATGGAGGTGGTTGAGCTCTTGAATGAGGTGAATCCTCTCCTCTTCCTTCTCTTCTCTTCTCCTCTCTTTTTCTCTTCTTCTGTCGCCTCTACCGTCGCCTGGAGTCCAGGTCTCGACCTCCCTCTCTTTCCTCCTCTTTTCCCCTTTTAAAATCTGATTTCTGGGCAAATTTTACGACCGACCGACTTGCGACCGGACTTGCAAGGTCGGTCGGAGTCAGTAGCGATTTTCGGACGCGTTTTTAAGTTCGACCGACTTGCGACCGGACTTGCAAGGTCGGTCGATTCCAGTAGCTTGCAAAAACGCAATCTGGGCAAAATTTCGACCCGACCGACTTGCGACCGGACTTGCAAGGTCGGTCGGAGTCAGTATAACTTCAAAACGCTGTATCTTCTTCGTTTTAACTCCGATTTTGGATCCGTTTGCGCCCACGCGTTCCTCTCTTCGTCTACTTTACTCCTAGCTATGTTAATCCTCCTGTTTAAACAATAAATGTGTGAAACACCAATGAAACACAAAACTAGAGGAAAACAAGCTAGAGTGGAGAAATGAGCATGAAAAGTGTTGATTAAACATATGAAATACACCCCTAAAACATGCTCATTTGGACACTCATCACACCCCCACACTTACCTTTTTGCTTGTCCTCAAGCAAAACCAAGCACCCATGCAAGTAAGGAATGCTCAAGACTAACAAACACTAACATGAATTGTAGGATAAAAGAAGAAGCAAAAAGTGATTAAAACCTTTGAGGAGTGTGAACCATCTCTTAGTGGTGGCATGGGTGTGCTTAGGGCAAAACAAAATCTAGAGTTTCGGGGTATGATCCGAAGTGCTTCAAAGTTCTAAAGATTAGGTGACTTGGAGAGCTTTTACCATGTCCAACTTCTCTCAAGAATGGGCATTGAGAAGAAAACAAAAGGAAAAAATAGATTTATGCATTTGTTTCACTTTTGCATAAGAGATGAGAAGATAAAATTTTGGCATCATGCCTTTGCATTTAAGAACACTCAACTCTCATTGTTGGTTAACAATGGCGTCTCACAAGTCCCTTGAAGGATTTTCACAAAGAAGCACCCCTTAGCAATCCCTAAGAAAGAAGACAGAAGGAACCCCAAAGCAATAAAAATCCAACCATACAAGATCACTTGGCCACACCGCATGTAAAATGCTCCTCAAAAGCAATCAAAATGAAAAATTTAAGCATTTATCCCACAATTCATAACAGTATTTGTTCTTAATGAGAACAACTCACAACACAAGGGTCCAAGTTTTTTATTTTGGACAATCGCAAGATAAGCATGAAGTATTAAGCATTTAAGCACACAATTCACCGAAAAGGTCACTCCCCCACACTTAAATTGAACAATGTCCCCATTGTTCACCAATCAAAACCGGGGAAGGTTCCAGAAGACCTTTGCGGGAAGCAGACAAAAGGAAAATCACACGGGACACAAACAAACAGTATAGCATAGAAGCTATCCCCAGATTTGCAGATTCAAAAATAGAGAAGAGAGAACGAAAACTAAAAGAAACTAGTACTCCCCTGAGATTGCTATTGCTATCAGTTTGTATAACTCCCCCACACTTGAGCTTCAGCCTCAAGTAGCGTAGCTTAGTTGCGGTGTGGAATTGAAATTGCACCCGCATAAAACACTAGAAGCAACCAAACTACAACTGGAGTTAAGGGTTAGCAAAAACAAAACCAAAGGAGAACGAAAACAAAAACAGGAAATAAAAATAATGGAGTCGTTGTGGGCAATATTAAAGGAAGGGTGAAACGAGTACTCCCCGATAAGATGCGGAAGGAAGATAGGGTGCCCGCACAATTGCAAGTGGGAGGGTCGTTGAGGTGCTACCTTCAATCGTTGGAGATGAAGGTCCTCTTGGAAAATTTCGCCAGAGGTTCCTTTGTAATTGTTCCTAATTCCATCCCTTTTTCAGAGGGGCTTACCTGTTTCCAAAATATTCACAACACAACGCCACCAATTGGGCGTAAAAGGGCAAGTCCAAAGAATGCCAAAATAGCCCATTATTGAAAACAATGCAAAATCTAAACTAACAGAATTTAAAAGACAGGACACGAAATGAAATCCGGGTTGCCTCCCGGTAAGCGGCCCTTCTTTAAGGTCTTTGGCTAGACCATACCACCGTGAAGTCATCCGGGATCGAATATGAACGTTGAAGTCGGCTTCAACGGGTGGGTTGGGCGGGCATCATCTAGCATGAAGAACGACCCGGATCAAAAGGAAATGTGGCCTCAACACTTAGGATGTGAAAGTGTAAACTCCACGATCGTTCTCAGGTGGAAGTGTTGAGGTGGGTGATCCTTGGTACGAGGATCAAACTGTGGTGGAGCCTCCTCTTCAAATTCAAGGATGTATATATCCTTATCTTCATGAGCGGTGCAGGGAGAACTCCGGAGGGACTTTGTCTTCAATCTTTGGTCCGGGATCAAAGGGGAAGGTGGCCTCCACACTTAGCGGGTGTACGTTGAGCTTCCACCCAACTTCATTAGTGCACGGGTGGGGGCCTTGATCCTTCAAGTGAAGATCAAAGTTTGATGGCTCCTCCTCCTCCTCAAATTCGAGGATGTAAATGTCCTCAACTTCTTGGTGAGGCTCATGGGAAGAGCCTTGATGAAAATCAACTTCAGAGGGAGGTGGCTCCTTGAAGTTGATTATAGCACTCTCCTCTGATGGCTCGGAGGGAGGCGGCATCTCCTCCTCCTCAAGGTTGAGGATGTGTCCATCCTCATCTTCTGGGTGGAGCACAGAGAAGGAGGGGAAATAACGGTAGTTGACTTCAGAGGGAGGAGACTCCATGAAGTCAAGGTGGAAGCGGTCCTCTGATGGCTTGGCTTCGAACTCAGGCAGATGGTTGAATGACGTTTTCTCAGGTTCGAACGGGGGAGGTGATAGAGAGCAACTCAAGTCCTCAGTAAGGTGATCCACTTTATGAACCATTTCGCTCTCCGGTTGCTGCGATGCAAGGTTTAGTAGACCTTCCATCATCGCGTTCATCTCTACTAATTTGGCATAGAGCTTCAGTTGGTTCATGTCGAGGTCTTTTTCCTTAGTCCGCTGCTCCACTTCATGGACCATTTCACTCTCTGGTTGTTGCTCCCTTCGAGCTAGTGTAATGAGCTGGTACATGTCGATGGTGTTCATTCTCGCACTAAGATCCTCCAGAGTGGGTGAATCTACCCTTGCCGTGATCTCAGAACAATAAGCACTCTTCTGGTCTCCTCCACTCTCTTGGCACCTGATCCATCGATTGATGTCTTGTTCAGTGGGGTTTGGATTGACAGATAAGAACCGGTTCTCCATGAGAGTCTCCGATCTTGAGATTAGATCCTCACAAGGAGGGAACATATGAAAGGATCCACACCCTTGACAATCAATGTATTGGTCGTAGGTTGCTCCAGAGGTGTAGCCGTAACAATCTTCTGCTTGATCATCAAGACCATCCATCAGAGATAGGTTCCTAAAAAAAAGTAACACAAATTTATACACAAAAGGGGAAATAAAGGAAATGAAAAATATGCACAGAAACTAAACAGATAATAAACAGATAGTTGGACCGAAGTCCCCGGCAACGGCGCCAAAAACTTGTTGGCAAAATAGTGGTGAAATACTTGCTAACTATGGGCAGTGAACCCAATCATTGTAGTACAACAAGGTCGTATCCACAGGGACTTCGTAACTATCTAGCTAATTATAAGCTTAGTAAATGTGCAAGAGGATATATACAAAAGTGCATAAATGTAAATGTTTTGGGTTTTTGGTTTAGATATATCGGAAAACGAAGGAAAGCAGTAAAACTAGACTAACTAATCTAGGATAGGTGTAGCTCGGGATGGATATTTGCACCCGTCCTCCCTTTACTACCAATGGTCAATTCTCGAACTCATGGCTAAACAACGGGAACGCTAAACTAACTAATATCCTAATCAAGGTCTACTAATCCTAACCAACAGAATGGAACCTGGTGGATCTTCCAAGTACCTAGTCAATTGATGGCATTAAGCACAAATTCCCCTTAAGTTGCAGTGTAGTCTAATCTCGAAATCCTCGATATTAGAATGCACTGATTCAGTCCTCACGGTCTAGATTTCTATCTCAGAATCACATGTTGACAGAAATCCACAATAATGCTCAACTAATCGGTAGGCCAAACCAACCAGTTTAACACATAGTGCTAATTAATCAGCAACCTAGAATCTATCTCAGAATCTCATTTCAACAAATTCAAGGCAAACCAACCAATTTCACACAAAGATAACAAATTGGGCAAAACCCTCAACAAATCCCCAAATCATGGGTGACAAGTTCAAGAGCCACAAACACACAATCGTTATCGGTATTCAGCACACGAACTGAAATAAAACCATAAACGAGTTCAAGAATCTACAACGGAGTTTAGGGATTTTGGGGCAAAATCCCCAAATCCCAAGCTACAAGGAGACTACTCAAGCATTGAAGCTACAAAGGAGAGAAAGGAGGAAGAAATAGCCATTAATGGAGGTGGTTGAGCTCTTGAATGAGGTGAAATCCTCTCCTCTTCCTTCTCTTCTCTTCTCCTCTCTTTTTCTCTTCTTCTGTCGCCTCTACCGTCGCCTGGAGTCCAGGTCTCGACCTCCCTCTCTTTCCTCCTCTTTTCCCCTTTTAAAATCTGATTTCTGGGCAAATTTTACGACCGACCGGACTTGCGACCGGACTTGCAAGGTCGGTCGGAGTCAGTAGCGATTTTCGGACGCGTTTTTAAGTTCGACCGGACTTGCGACCGGACTTGCAAGGTCGGTCGATTCCAGTAGCTTGTAAAAACGCAATCTGGGCAAAATTTCGACCCGACCGGACTTGCAACCGGACTTGCAAGGTCGGTCGGAGTCAGTATAACTTCAAAACGCTGTATCTTCTTCGTTTTAACTCCGATTTTGGATCCGTTTGCGCCCACGCGTTCCTCTCTTCGTCTACTTTACTCCTAGCTATGTTAATCCTCCTGTTTAAACAATAAATGTGTGAAACACCAATGAAACACAAAACTAGAGGAAAACAAGCTAGAGTGGAGAAATGAGCATGAAAAGTGTTGATTAAACATATGAAATACACCCCTAAAACATGCTCATTTGGACACTCATCACCCATCCTTCCACATTTAAAGCATTGCACCTGCCTACCTTGACAATCCACTCCAGGATGATTTTGCTCACAAATTTTACAATAAAAGTACCTTGCCCTCCTACCCTGATTGGCCGTCGAGCTCTGCCCTTGGTACATAGGTCTACTTGGTTTTGCCTCCATATTAATCTTCTTATCCAAATTTCCAGTCTTATTTGATTCCCATCTCCTTTTCTGTCCTGATTGTACTGCTCTACTCCTCTGTTGTACACGATATAGGTTAGCAGCCTTGTAACACCCCTACTAATTCGGTTCCTATAGTCCTATAAATGTCGCGCACAATAATATCTCGCAGCGGTAAATAATAAACTATCGCCCTAATGGTGTCACTGTTATCACTCGCCCATACGGGTGATAACGAATTACCTGATAATCAACTTGCGAAACATATTCCCGCAGTGACCACAAGAGATAGATAGTAGAACTTAAACAACTTAAAACAAATCTAACATCAACAATTATTACAGACCGTGAGCATCTAAACCAAACACACCTCGGTTAAACAACCCGAGTCCAAAACAACCTGAGTATCACACCGTACCAAGTCTAAACCAACAGTAATATCACAATAGTCACGCCTCGCTGCGACCCACCAGCTAGTCACCTGCATGAAAGTGGTTTGTGGTATGGAATCAGCCCCTGCTGAGTATGTCATCACATGCCCCGTCATGCCCCCAAAGACCCCTCAATTATTTGGTCGAGAGCATGAGGTTCATTACATGCAATACCGTTTTAATATTTAAAACTGTAAAACAATTAACAGTAACATCCATACAATAACACAACCATCACATATATAATATAACCACAAGTATAACCAATGAACAACCAAGCGAAACAACGAGAATAAACAAGTACTAGTTCTCGTCCATGGTGTAGAAACCAATATCGTTCGCCACTGTATAATTCTTAACTGTATTATTTGTTCAGTTATACCTAGTGACAATGTCTCGTTAAAACGACATGTCTCTAGTTACCCATATATTATGGCGGGTCACCCACGGCAGTAGCCACTCCAACGGTAGAGTCTCCGACCAACGAGCCATTCTAGCTCACGGGAAATTTTCTTGATACTTGCGGACCCGTACGCGGACATCCTGGTATCGTTTTTGTGATCACAGCGCGCACCAAGAGCCACATCCTCCTGGCTTTACTTTCCTTCCTTATTAATTATTATTCCATCGCATCGCATTACCAAATTTTCCTAACACAGCAGACTAAGGTCATTAGTCCAATCCGGAGTCTGTAAACTCGGGATCCAGTGTTAGATACGAGAGCGGCGTATAGAAAGGCCAATGCTCCGTATAAAAGTCTCGGATAATATGTATATATTATCCTAGTGCTACAACGTTTTTCTGACGATCCTTATATTTCATATAAGATAGCACCATAGCCGCTAGTTCGTTTTATATATATGGTCCATATATACGAACCGGTACTGTTAACTCAACAACAGTAATAATAAGCAGCTATAAATATACAATTCATGCATATTAATTATCACATTCAGACAAACAATCTTATCACAGATCACACAGAAGTCTGAACTGAGGAAGCCCTCAGAGACAATCAGAGACACATAACAACATACCGTTCACCCTGATGTATTACGGTGGAGTATGAATCAGAGATCCTATGCTCCTTGTGTAGTCTCTAACAGTCTAAACAATACATAATGCTACTGATTAGCATACCGTATAACAACACAATCCTACGGTACCCCGTACCGTCACTAACACCTCCCGGTTAACCCCCCGTTATTACTATCAATTTGTCGGGTTTTAGGTTTAACTCGAGATTGGAAAAGTGTTATATTACATGCGTAGTTTGTCTTGTATATTAATATACTTATTGTTGAACTGTTATCGCATGACTTAACTCACCCTTGTATGTCGTATAGTTTTTCATTATTGCATGTGTGATCCTTTGTCATGCACTATGCATCTCACCTTAGTATTTATTTTCTAAGGTTTGTCTCTTTTTTTTAAATTCAATGTGGTATAATTCATTTGTAAACAATACTTTGAATGTATAAATCTTATTATCCCATGTATACTCTAACATTAGAATTCCACATCTAATGTTTGTAATTCTTTTCCCTTTTATCATATGTCATTTTAATTATAAAACACATGGTCATTAAACCATATTATATTTTTCCACCATAACATATATTTATTTATGTGTATGTATTATGGAACTATTTCTTATATGGTAAGTCTTATAATATATATTCATTCTTTTAATGAATACCTCTTATATTATAAATGTTATAATCTTATAACATTAAAACCATATTATAAATTCCATTTAAAAATGTTAATATTTCCGAACAGCACCTATGTTCTTAAATATTTACAAAACCCACCACTTAATTAATATAATGTTACATTTGTTATATAACATATCTTATGACATTTAAGTCATTTAAAACAATTATAACCTATAGTTATATTTTGTTTATAAAATACCAAATAGCCCCTTATATTTTCGGTTTCCATTATACACCACTAAATTCTATAAATCACAATTCCATCCCAATTTATAATACATAGTTTTCTAATTCCTTAAACATATATTATACATATATCTTTAAAACCTTATATATCATTCCAAAAATTACCAAACTATACCAAAAGGTTATAAATATTATTCCTAACCTTATACTCCTTTAAATCTCGGTTTTACCCCTTTGTTACCCATTTGTAACAATGTTATAAATATCTTATATTATACTTATATAATCATATAAACTCCAAATTTAACCAAATAAATTTCTAAAAATTCCTAATAACCTAAGGTTTGTACTAAACTCCATTTAGTACCCCAAGTTTTCGGAAATTACATTATAGCCCCAATCTTTTAAATCTTTTACAAATTAATACTTATCTTAATATAAGGTAGTATTTTAATTTCTTAAATTTTCCAAACTTGGTCAAAGTCTCCTATATAGTCAACTTTGACTTCTAATACCAAATGGGAACCAATTTTTCGGTAATCACTAATAATAACCTATACTTTTCTATTTTTACAATTTTGACCCAAAACTTTATAAAATGTTATAATTTTTATTAAATTCATTTAAAAACCCTAAATTGCTCTAAATTAAGCCCACGGCTTTCTAATTTCCTAGTAATTACGAATTGGCCCCAATTTTAATTATAAGCATAAATAAAACTAAATAAGCTTATAAACTTAAATTAAAATGGCCTAATGACATGGCCTTATTACAACCTTGAACTTGCAAAATAAATTACACAATAAATGTCTCAAAATATAGCATATATTTCGGCCTCATTGGTTTAATTATTTTTCCACATAATGTCATAATTTGACCATTATGTTAATTAAATCTCTTAAATGACTAGCTTAATTTATCTTAGCCATTTTTTTCCATTTTTAGGTCAATATGACCTATATATGTAATTTCACTCTCGGCCATATATATATATATGCTTAAAAATTATAAAAATCATAAGTTTAAGGTGTTTATACCTTGTTATTCCTTGTATGGCTCGGTCACTTGTAGGAAAATTCACCACTTGATTTAGACATGTTTAATACACAAAAACAAGATATGGTTACACTCCAAGCTTGAGCTTAACCATAAGGAATAATTAATGTAAGATTTAAGGCAAAAATCACCTTAAAAATGCAAGGGAAGTTCTAGGTGGTTTCGACCTGAACCAAACACACCACAAGGTGTTAGATCCACCATATTGACATAGGAAATAGCTAGATCACAACAAGCTGCCTTGTTATTAGGTTTTACCTTGGAAAAATGCCTTAAAAGAGAGTATTTCTCTTGGATCTTGGTCACCCTTGCTCCAAATGGCTAACCAACTGAATGAACATGTAAATATGAAGATTATGAGTGTATAAACTAAAAATTGAAGAAGAAAACCGCTTGAAGATTGAGAGGCTTAAGGTATGTTTTTACCTTAAAATGCAATTTTGAGCAACCTTGGTCCCTCTACTTGTTCAACCGAGTTTAGCTCTTGTTCTAACCTTAGAACACTGAGAATAAGCCATAGGAATTGATGAGCCACGAAATCTAGGTGTAGGTAGTGAAGAGATGAAGAAAAAGGGCTAAAAATGACCTTAAAACACTTACCTTAAGAGCTTAGGAGTAGATGCCTTCCATGCTCAAGAACAGCTTGAGAGCTTCTAGGAAGGAGGAGGAGACTCGGCTGGAGAGGCTGGGATCGGACAAGGAAGGAAGAGGGGGAAAGGTTGAAATAATTGAAAAAGTAAGTTTACTATTGTAAATTGTGTTAGGTATCAATTTGTCTCATATTGTAAGCTGTCTCCTCTCTTGCCAGCCGATTCCATGGTCCAAATGGGTCAATTAATTGACCATTGACCATACTTGGTCAATATTGACTCATGCGGGCCCCACTTTAGGGTTTTATTAATATTTTAATATTAAATTTGTAAAAATTCGTAAATTTCTGGAATTAAATTCCTAATATGATATAATATGATATATCATATTTAAGGGTAATTATAATTTAAGCCCATTAAAAATCAATTTAGAAGGCAATCTCACAAAAACGTGCTTTAAGGTGTTTTAGCGCACATTTTTGTGTCACAGGGTGTTCCTGAGCTTAGTTCTCCTTGAGAACGGTTTTTTGTGTTCCTTACTTCATTATAATACTTAGGAATCCACTTTGGATCCTATTTGAGGTCATACAATCTTTATGGTGTCTTAAAGCACATTTTTGGCTTTACCGATCTTAAGGCGTGTTTTGCCTTGTTGAGATCTTTTAGATTGTTCCCCAATAATATTTAGATGTTTATAATCATCTTAGATCATTAATAGATCATTTAATTATATTTTAAAGGTTAGGGGTATTTCAGTCTACCCCCCTTAAAAAGGCTTCGTCCCGAAGTCCTTAATCCTCTACAGTTCACCTAAGGAATCAAGTTCCACTAAGTAACCAAACAGTCCATTGCTAGGGAGTAACTCCCACTAGGTTCAGACCTAGTCTATACATACAGCATATATAAATAATCAAACTCATGGTATAAACTCATTCACATCACAGCACTAAACAAGGTGCACATCCAACTCATCAACCAAAAGTACTCAGCGGTACTATGTATATATTCAACCAGGTGCACTAAGGCACATACATACATAAAATGTATCAACATACAATCATCCAAACAACATGTATGACGCAGCATACCAACAAAAAACAACAAAAACAAGACCTAATGCACAACATGTGCGCAAGCCAAGTGGTGTCTACCCCCCTTAAAAAGGGTTTGACCACGAACCCGTACAAGTATCACAGCTACTACTCGAAGAGTGCTGGGTACTTCGCTCTCATGGAGTCCTCTAACTCCCATGTAGCCTCCTCCACCTCATGGTTCGACCAGAGAACCTTGACCATGCTAACGGTCTTGTTCCTAGTCTGCCTCGTCTTCGTATCGAGAATGCGGAGTGGTACTTCCTCATATCGTAGAGCGGGGTCCAACTCTAAAGTCTCTGGCTGCAAAACGTGCGATGGATGGGGCACATACTTCTTCAACTGTGAAACGTGAAAGACGTTGTGCACCCTCCCGAGCTCTGCTGGTAATCCAGTCTGTAGGCTAACGGGCCCACTCGCTCCCTAATCGCATAAGGTCCAACATATTTGGCTCAACTTGCCCTTCTGCCCAAACCGGAATATCCCTTCATGGGTGACACTCTGAGGAATACCATCGTCGGTAGTGAACTCAATGTCCCTCCTCTTGGTGTCTGCATTTGCTTTCTGCCGGTCCTGAGCTGCCCTCATGTTCTTCCTAATCTGTAGGACATCCTCCTTAATCTGCTCTAGGTACTCAGGTCCTAGAAGCGTAGTCTCGCTGGCCTCATCCCAGCATAAAGGAGTCCTACACGGTCTACCATAAAGTGCCTGAATGGTGGCATCTGTATCGAGGAGTGGTAGTGTGTTGTAGGCGAACTCTATCAAGTGTAGACGCTCTAACCAACTCCCCTGAAATCTAAGGCACATGCTCTCAGCATGTCCTCCAGTGTCTGGATGGTCCTCTCACTCTGACCGTCGGTCTGTGGATGGAACGCCGTACTAAGCTTCAATTTGTACCCAAGGCTTCCTGAACCTGTCCCCAGAATCTGGACAAAAATCGAGGGTCCCTATCAGAAACAATAGTCTTTGGCACACCATGGTGCCGGATCACCTCCTTCTGAACAAGTCCGCTAACTTCGGGACGTTCCAGGTATCCTTCATAGCAACAAACTTTGCCACCTTCGTCAGACGGTCCACAATGACCCAAATCGTGTTCAGTCCTCCCTTAGTCGGTGGGAGACCGACAACGAAATCCATCGAGATGTCCTCGAACTTCCAACAAGGAATAGGCATAGACTGCACTAAACCTCCGGGTCTCCTATGCTCAAACTTAACCTTCTGACAGGTCAAGCATCTAGCCACATACTCAGCTACATCCTTCTTCATCCCGCTCCACCAGAAATGAACTTCAAATCCTTATACATCTTCGAAGAACCAGGGTGGACGGATAAGGACGAGCAATGAGCCTCCTGGAGTATCTTCTCCTTCAGATCAGGAGACGACTCCGGAATACATAATCGGCCATTCAGTCGTAACATGCCATCATTACACAGTTCGAAATCATACTTTGTCTTCAAAACAACCTCTGACATTTTCTGTTTGATACTCTGCAATAGTGATCACTCTCCTGTGCAGCTCGTATCTCATCAATCATACTGCTGTTTGCTACTAGGTAAACAATGAATGAGCTCTGCGGCTCAGGGCGTCGGCAACTACATTGCTTTGCCCTCTTTGTACCTCAGGTCTATGTCGTAGTCCTTCAAGAACTCGACCCATCTTCTCTGTCGCATGTTCAGCTCCTTCTGAGAGAAGAGATGCTGTAGACTCTTGTGATCAGAGTAGATAGTGACTGTCACACCATACAAATAATGTCGCCAGATCTTCAAAGCGAAGACTACTGCGCCTAACTCAAGGTCGTGTGTGGGGTAATTCACCTCATGCTTCAGCTGTCGGGATGCGTAAGCAACTACCTTCCCGTGCTGCATAAGCACACAGCCTAGACCGGTTCCAGAGGCATCACAATATACCTCGAACCCATCGGTGCCCTCAGGGATAGTAAGAACGGGCGCCGATGTCAGGAGATCCTTCAGCGTCTGAAAGGACTGCTCACACTCTGCAGACCATAAGAACTGGGATTCCTTCTTCATTAGATTAGTCATTGGTTTGGCTTCCTTGGAGAAGTCCTTCACGAATCTTCGATAATACCCTGCCAAACCCAGAAAGCTACGGACGTCTGTGACTGTCTTCGGCCTTGGCCAACTCTTCACTGCCTCAATCTTAGCAGGATCTACAGATATGCCGCTAGCTGATATAATGTGTCCTAGAAATGACACGCTGTCCAACCAGAACTCACACTTAGAGAGTTTGGCATACAGCTGGTTCTCTCTCATAATATTCAACACCTGTCTCAAATGTAACTCATGATCTTCCTTGGTCTTTGAATAGATCAGAATATCGTCGATGAAGACTACAACTGAACTATCAAGATGCTCTCTAAAAAGACGGTTCATCAAGTCCATGAATATGGCTGGCGCATTCGTCAATCCGAATGGCATAACGGTGAACTCGTAGTGTCCATACCGTGTCCTGAAAGCTGTCTTCTCAATATCACCCTCTGCAATCCTAATCTGATGGTAGCCAGATCTGAGATCTATCTTCGAGAACACACTGGCCCCTCTCAGCTGATCAAATAAATCATCTATCCGTGGTAATGGGTACTTGTTCTTGACTGTAACCGCATTAAGCTCGCGGTAGTCGATGCAGAGTCGCATACTGCCGTCCTTTTTCTTGACGAACAGCACTGGAGCACCCCAAGGAG
Organism: Limonium bicolor; assembly: GCA_023374045.1. Taxonomy (NCBI): domain Eukaryota; kingdom Viridiplantae; phylum Streptophyta; class Magnoliopsida; order Caryophyllales; family Plumbaginaceae; genus Limonium; species Limonium bicolor. Next base: position 28,338 of record JAIOTZ010000859.1, read on the forward strand.
AAACACTAGGTCGAATGAATCCCTTGTCGAGGAGGTCCTCCAGCTGTAGCTTCAGCTCCCTCATCTCAGCCGGTGCCATACGGTAGGGTGCCTTAGCAATAGGGCCCGTACCTGGCAACAAGTCGACGGCGAACTCAACCTCGCGCACAGGCGGCATGCCTGGCAGCTCATCAGGAAATAAGTCGGGAAAATCTACCACGACTGGAATGTCTACGTCCGTCACGTCGCTCTGTCTCGTGTCCTGTACATAACAGAGGAAGGCTTGTCGGCCCTTCCTAACATCCTTCATCAGGGACAATGCTGACACGATCTTGACAGTCGGCTCTCTCCTCACACTGCGGTATGACACTGTCTGCCGCTCGGCCCCTTCAGTAGTAGTCGATGCTCTGCACAATGAAGGCGGCCCCTATGCTTCTGTAGCCAATCCATGCCCACTATGATGTCAAAACCCAAGTTCTTGAACTCAATCAGATCAATGGGGAAGGTCTCAGTCATAATGCTGATCTCTAACCCTGTATACTGTCTGGTGCAACCTACTTTCTCCTTCGAAGGAAGGGTGACTGAAAAGTCTGAAAGCTGTTCGGGGGTGGCCCCCAGCTTCTTAGCAAATCGAGGAAATAAAAGAATGCGAAGCCCCTGAGTCGAACAATACGGAAGCACTAACACCATCAATAGGAAAGGTACCTGAGATCACCTCTCGTATTAGCATCGAGTCCCAATAAATCACTAATTTACTGTTGTTTGTAATTGTCATACCTGTGATGACATTACCAGACTCCTTGGCTTGCGCCATGTCTAGGATGCAGATGGTACCCTCCTTTCCATTTCTATGGCCTGAAGTTATGAATTATCGGTATCAACAAAACTGAACACAAACACTTGAAGGTTAAAACTCTTATTTCATTCATTCCAACTGTATTATACAAGGTTACACACTTAGCTACTGCTATTACATCATACTGTCTGAAAGTCAAATTTAAACGGCCAGGTCGGATGTGGGTATCATTCACTAGAGCTGGTGGTGCGGTATTGAGCTTAATGCTCTTAATACCATGATATACAAGTCTCGACTCTCCACCAAATACAACACATCCCCAGACTTGAGGATGATCTTGCTTGCTAGATCCATCCTCTTCTGGTCTCCATAGATAAACTCAGCATCATCGCCGATGGAGAATGACACAACCGGTATTCCTCTGGTGATGGACTCGGTCGTCTCATCACGGTCCTGGTGCATTCCAAGCTTTCCTCCCTGCTCATAGTAGTTGATGATGCAAACGTCAGGTGTCATGTCGGGTAATGGATAAGTCTCACAGTCTTGAGCAATATCCATTGCGTTTCTCACCAAGGTAAGGAAACTCTCAGGTATACTAGGTATAGATACGTCACCTACCATCCTCACCTCTCGATAAACCCTAGCTTGTGGATCCCAATCTTTCCCTAAGCACATCATGTGCAGTTTCATTCTAGAACCACTATTAAATACAGGGGTATAAAAACCTCCTATGCCCTTACCCAAAGCTCTACACTCATTCACTATGGTGATTTGCTCATCTAGGGTTAGGAACTCTCTGAGAAGTATCATGCCCGGTCTGACTACATGACACAACTCACTAGGGTACTCCCGTCTTTCTTCCACGGGTCTAGGTGATCTCTGTCTTGTAAGTGTGGGATAGCAGATATCGAAGTCTCCTAAGAGGTAAAGGTTTCCTAGGTAAGTTGTTCATCTAAAGCGGTAACTTAAACAACATTCATGCTAAGGTAAAGCGTTTAACACTTAGTCATGCTTCATACAATGGTTAAGGTTTCAAATGCTAACCTTCACCGCGCTGGGTACTAGTGCCAGCGCCTGAAGCTCCCGCTGCATTCAGCATACGGTTGCCCGGCGGGTTCCTCTGGTTCTGGTTCTGCTGCTGTGGCTGCTGATGCTGCTGCCCCTCTGGGCTTGGGGCGCCGGCCCCCTCTGGCCACCTCGAGCTCCACCTCCTCCAGTAGGTGCGCTGAGTCCCCTTCTGCGGGCGGTACGCTCGGCTCTCGGTTAGAAGCACTCGAACGACCTGTGGTGGCAGTCCACCGCTTGCCCGGTGCAGTCGACACCCGGGTGGTCTTTACCACAGCGCTTGCAGTGAAAGTGGCGCTGGGGTGCAGAACCTATTATCATATCACACTCAGGTTAATACAAGGATGGTAATGGGTAGTGTAGTACTCAATTATTCACAAGGTTAGATCGCTTACCCTTAGGGGGTACAGATCTAAGAGGCTGCACATCGTAGGTAGGCCCGGTCAGCAACGGGACCTTGTCCTTCCCTTTTGGCTGGCCTGCTCCTTCTTCTTCTCCCTCCAGGAGAACTTTTCTTCCTGTGATCGTCAAAGTGTCAGGATAGCAGGTATAAAAGCAGGCAGTAAGTAAGTAATTTAAATGGATTAAATAACTTAAGGTGGTTCTTACTTCCAGCCCTTACTGCCTCCGCTTCCAGCCTCAGTCTCCGCCTCTTTCTCTGGGGCCTTACGCTTCTGCCCCTGGCCGTCCTCCCGGCTGTTCACCATCATCTCAGTCCGAGAAGCAGCGTCATAACACTCCTGTAATACATCAATGAGTTCCCCGAACTTGTAATAAATCAAACTGAGTTATAGGTATAACTGTCAATTAATTTACCTGGGACCGTAGGGTACAAGGTAGCACCCATGGCGGCCTTAATAGCATATCTCAACCCGCCTCTAAATTTCTCTACTTCACAGCATCAGAATAAACAACTCCTGGGACGAAGTCCAAGAGCCCAATAAACAAGGAGTAGTACTGATCTACTGTCATACTACCCTGCCTCAGGGCCTCAAACTCCTCCCTTTCCTCTGCTTCAAATGAGCAGGATAGTACTTCTCTCTCAACAATTCCACAAAACCAGTCCATCCAAAACCCTCTATAGCAAGTAATGTGCCTTCACGGACCTCCACCACGTGCTGGCAGCGTCCTTCAGGTGAAAGGCTGCTATCACTCGGTGCTCAGCAGGCACATGTATGGCATCGAAGGCCTTCTCGTGCTCAACAATGTCTCTCAGGACAGTGGGGTCAGCAACTCCATCATAGGTAGGTACTCGCGTGTCAGCTACGCTCTTCAGCCAATTCGGCTCTCTAGGTGCGGGTACGGGTGGGACTACGGTGGTGCAGGTGGTGCTCCTATGGATACCTCCCATCTGGGCTAGCTGAGCGAAGACGGGCTACCGTCTCAGCCACGCCCACGGCTGGGGCCTCCGGAGGACCTGCTCCAGGCCCGCCGCCTCTTCCACCACCTCCTCTACCTGCTGATCGCCTCCGGAAGACATCTGAAGAATTCAAACCAAAGTCAGCTCTTGGTATAAATACTGTACTTTCCCTACCTAACTTAACTCAAATCATTTACAACTATCTCTTGGTACTGGTGTGTAAAAACCTAGCTCACGGTACTTAAACTACTATCTCTTGTAATCAGAGCGGTACTCCGCTCTGATACCACTTTTGTAACACCCCTACTAATCCTGTCCTAAAAATAATATAATCGCAGCGGTAAATAAAATTGTCGCCCTAATGGTGTCAGTTATCACTCGCCCATACGGGTGATAACGATTACCTGATAATCAACTTGCGAAACGTATTCCCGCAGTGACCACAAGAGATAGATAGTAGTACTTAAACAATTTAAAACAAATCTAACACAACCAATTATTACAGACCGTGAGCATCTAAACCAAATACACCTCGGTTAAACAACCCGAGTCCAAAACAACCTGAGTATCACACCGTACCAAGTCTAAACCAACAGTAATATCACAATAGTCACGCCTCGCTGCGACCCACCAGCTAGTCACCTGCATAAAGATGGTTTGTGGTATGGAATCAGCCCCTGCTGAGTATGTCATCACATGCCCCGTCATGCCCCCAAAGACCCCTCAATTATTTGGTCGAGAGCATGAGGTTCATTACATGCAATACCGTTTTAATATTTAAAACTGTAAACAATTAACAGTAATATCCATACAATAACACAACCATCAACATATAATATAACCACAAGTATAACCAATGAACAACCAAGCGAAACAACGAGAATAATAAACAAGTACTAGTTCTCGTCCATGGTGTAGAAACCAATATCGTTCGCCACTGTATAATTCTTAACTATTATTTGTTCAGTTATACCTAGTGACAATGTCTTAAAACGACATGTCTCTAGTTACCCATATATTATGGCGGGTCACCCACGGCAGTAGCCACTCCAACGGTAGAGTCTCCGACCAACGAGCCATTCTAGCTCACGGGAAATTTTCTTGATACTTGCGGACCCGTACGCGGACATCCTGGTATCGTTTTTGTGATCACAGCGCGCACCAAGAGCCACATCCTGGCTTTACTTCCTTTCCATTAATTAATTATACCATCGCATCGCATTACCAAATTTTCCTAACACAGCAGACTAAGGTCATTAGTCCAATCCGGAGTCTGTAAACTCGGGATCCAGTGTTAGATACGAGAGCGGCGTATAGAAAGGCCAATGCTCCGTATAAAAGTCTCGGATAATATGTATATCTTATTATCCTAGTGCTACAACGTTTTTCTGACGATCCTTATATTTCATATAAGATAGCACCATAGCCGCTAGTTCGTTTTATATATAGGTCCATATATACGAACCGTACTGTTAACTCAACAACAGTAATAATAAGCAGCTATAAATATACAATTCATGCATATTAATTATCACATTCAGACAAACAATCTTATCACAGATCACACAGAAGTCTGAACTGAGGAAGCCCTCAGAGACAATCAGAGACACATAACAACATACCGTTCACCCTGATGTATTACGGTGGAGTATGAATCAGCAAGATCCTATGCTCCTTGTGTAGTCTCTAACAGTCTAAACAATACATAATGCTACTGATTAGCATACCGTATAACAACACAATCTACGGTACCCCGTACCGTCACTAACACCTCCCGGTTACCCCCCGTTATTACTATCAATTTGTCGGGTTTTAGGTTTAACTCGAGATTGGAAAAGTGTTATATTACATGCGTAGTTTGTCTTGTATATTAATATACTTATTGTTGAACTGTTATCGCATGTGACTTAACTATTGTATGTCGTATAGTTTTTTTTCATTATTGCATGTGTGATCCTTTGTCATGCACTATGCATCTCACCTTAGTATTTATTTTCTAAGGTTTGTCTCTTTTTTTTAAATTCAATGTGGTATAATTCATTTGTAAACAATACTTTGAATTATAAATCTTATTATCCCATGTATACTCCTAACATTAGAATTCCACATCTAATGTTTGTAATTCTTTTCCCTTTTATCATATCATTTTAATTATGAAACACATGGTCATTAAACCATATTATATTTTTCCACCATAACATATATTTATTTATGTGTGTATTATGGAACTATTTCTTATATGGTAAGTCTTATAATATATATTCATTCTTTTAATGAATACCTCTTATATTATAAATGTTATAACTTATAACATTAAAACCATATTATAAATTCCATTTAAAAATGTTAATATTTCGAACAGCACCTATGTTCTTAAATATTTACAAAATCCACCACTTAATTAATATAATGTTACATTATGTTATATAACATATCTTATGACATTTAAGTCATTAAAACAATTATAACCTATAGTTATATTTTGTTTATAAAATACCAAATAGCCCCTTATATTTTCGCTTCCATTATACACCACTAAATTCTATAAATCACAATTCCATCCCAATTTATAATACATAGTTTTCTAATTCCATTAAAACATATATTATACATATATCTTTTAAAACCTTATATATTCCAAAAATTACCAAACTATACCAAAAGGTTATAAATATTATTCCTAACCTTATATCTTTTAAATCTCGGTTTTCACCCCTTTGTTACCCATTTGTAACAATGTTATAAAATATATTATACTTATATAATTCATAAACTCCAAATTTAACCAAATAAACTTCTAAAAATTCCTAATAACTTAAGGACTTTACTAAACTCCATTTAGTACCCCAAGTTTCGGAAATTACATTATACCCCATTTTTAAATCTTTTACAATTAAATATCTTATTATAAGGTAGTATTTTAATTTCTTAAATTTTCCAAACTTGGTCAAAGTCTCCTATATAGTCAACTTTGACTCTAATACCAAATGGGAACCAATTTTTCGGTAATCACTAATAATAACCTATACTTTTCTATTTTTACAATTTTGACCCAAAACTTTATAAAATGTTATAATTTTTATTAAATTCATTTAAAAACCCTAAATTGCTCTAAATTAAGCCCACGGCTTTCTAATTCCTAGTAATTACGAATTGGCCCCAATTTTAATTATAAGCATAAATAAAACTAAATAAGCTTATAAACTTAAATTAAAATGGCCTAATGACATGGCCTTATTACAACCTTGAACTTGCAAAATAAATTACACAATAAATGTCTCAAAATATAGCATATATTCTCGGCCTCACACTTGGTTTAATTATTTTTCCACATAATGTCATAATTTGACCATTATGTTAATTAAATCTCTTAAATGACTAGCTTAATTTATCTTAGCCATTTTTTCCATTTTCAGGTCAATATGACCTATATATGTAATTTCACTCTCGGCCATATATATATATGCTTAAAATTATAAAAATCATAAGTTTAAGGTGTTTATACCTTGTTATTCCTTGTATGACTCGGTCACTTGTAGGAAAATTCACCACATGATTTAGACATGTTTAATACAAAAAACAAGATATGGTTACACTCCAAGCTTGAGCTTAACCATAAGGAATAATTAATGTAAGATTTAAGGCAAAAATCACCTTAAAAATGCAAGGGAAGTTCTAGGTGGTTTCGACCTGAACCAAACACACCACAAGGTGTTAGATCCACCATATTGACATAGGAAATAGTTAGATCACAACAGCTACCTGTTATTAGGTTTTACCTTGGAAAAATGCCTTAAAAGAGGGTATTTCCTTGGATCTTGGTCACCCTTGCTCCAAATGGCTAACCAACTGAATGAACATGTAAATATGAAGATTATGAGTGTATAAACTCATAAAAATGAAGGAAGAAAACCGCTTGAAGATTGAGAGGCTTAAGGTATGTTTTTACCTTAAAATGCAATTTTGAGCAACCTTGGTCCCTCTACTTGCTTCAACCGAGTTTAGCTCGTTCTAACCTTAGAACACTGAGAATAAGCCATAGGAATTGATGAGCCACGAAATCTAGGTGTAGGTAGTGAAGAGATGAAGAAAAAGGGCTAAAAATGACCTTAAAACACTTACCTTAAGAGCTTAGGAGTTAGATCTGCCTTCCATGCTCAAGAACAAGCTTGAGAGCTCTAGGAAGAGGAGAGCTCGGTTGGAGAGGCTGGGATCGGACAAGGAGGAAGGAAAGGTGAAGAAAGGTTGAAATAATTGAAAAAGTAAGTTACTATTGTAAATGTGTTAGGTATCAATTTGTCTTAATATTGTAGCTGTCTCCTCTCTCTTGCCAGCCGATTTCCATGGTCCAAATGGGTCAATTAATTGACCATTGACCATACTTGGTCAATTGACTCATGCGGGCCCCACTTTAGGGTTTTATTAATATTTTAATATTAAATTTGTAAAAATTCGTAAATTTCTGGAATTAAATTCCTAATATGATATAATGTGATATATATCATATTTAAAGGTAATTATAACCTTTAAGCCCATTAAAAATCAATTTAGAAGGCAATCTCACAAAAACGTGCTTTAAGGTGTTTTAGTGCACATTTTTGTGTCACAGGGTGTTCCTGAGCTTAGTTCTCCTTGAGAACGGTTTTGTTGTGTTCATTACTTCATTATAATACTTAGGAATCCACTTTGGATCCTATTTGAGGTCATACAATCTTTATGGTGTCTTAAAGCACTTTTTGGCTTTACCGATCTTAAGGCGTGTTTTGCCTTGTTGAGATCTTTTAGATTGTTCCCCAATAATATTTAGATGTTTATTAATCATCTTAGATCATTAATAGATCATTTAATTATATTTTAAAAGGTTAGGGGTATTTCACGGGGGCTTGGTATTCGACTTATTTTGAGTTCAAATTACTTTCATTACCTTCCTAGGTCGTTTTTCCTCGACTTGGTTTATTTACGGCTTTTTACAAAGTTGTTTTTAACCTAGGTACGCGCTTCTGTTTTTTGTTTTTTAACGTTTTTTGACAGAAAATTAAAGTGAAATTGAAAGTTGCCTAAACTAGGGTTTCAGAGGCAGAATTAGGTCAAATTTTTATTTCGTCCGTAGCCACGGACCTAATGTCTGAGACCACGGACCCCAGTTGAATTAAGTGATTTCGAAAAAACAGAACTAAAATAAAAAAACGCAAACTTGAAAAGTCCGGGCCCACGGACAGGGTGTCTGTGGGCCCGGACATGTGTTGATAGAAACCCTAAAATTTGAAAAATTGAAAAATATAAAACGCCACCGTCCGTGGGTGTCCGTGGTCACGGAAACTCCGGGTCACGGACAACCCGTCCGTGGTCCCGAACAATGAGTCCGAGGTCACGGACAACCCACGGACAGTAGGTTTTCGATGGTTCCCGAGGGTGTTTTGAGCTCAAATTTATGGGTGTGTAGCCTGAAAGATTTAAACACGTTAGTAACTGAAAGAACTCAATTTGACATCAAAATTAATACGAAACTTAGCAAACAAGTAACAAGGCAGTAGCTAAAACAATTAGCGATACAGAAGCGAAAAAGAGTTAGTTTAAGCCCAAATTTTGAGGCAAGACTGATAATGTCGGAGAGTTAGGAAAGTGGAATTTCTACCTGTTTTACCTTCGGGTTCACAACGATTCTTCACACCGGGATTCGTCGAGTGCTCCGTTTATGGCAGACCCGAAAGGTTTTCGAACCAAGCTTCTGGTGGTTAGTTGTTCTTGCTGTTCTTGCGTTTTGGTGATGTTTTGTGGGGTTTTGATTATTATTGGTGCTTTGGGGATTGGAAAACGTGTTTAGATGGTGATTTCGGGGGATTTTCAGTATGATTCGGGTGGTCGGGTGTTGAAAAACGAGAGAGAGAGAGAGAGGGCTGTGCTTTCTGTCTTCCTAGGGTTCTTGAGCATATGAGATTCTGATTTTATCAAAAAAAAAATCTTTCCTTTATATAGACTTTCTTAAAGATAAAGAAAATCTAGTAAAAGTAAGATTTTTTGATATTTTAATTAAGTGACTTCCCAAAGGAATTTTGCTGTGAAATTTTAACCACATGTCAAGGATGACAATTATGAATTTTCTGAAGTGGAATCGGATTTTTTAAATGTGGAATATTTTTAAATTGAATTTCTTGTCAGATTCAGTCAGAAATTGCTAGAAAATTATTGGAAATTTGAAAAATCAAAATTCCTACACCATTATGCTTAGAATGTCATCCTCTATCATGGGTTAAAATATCAAAGCATTTCAAGCTGATTTGGGCATCTTTCGGAGGAGAGAGAAAGCCAATAGGAGGTCTTAGGAGCCTTAAAAATTACGAAAACGCCCCCTAACAATGACGAAACTGCTCCTCATGCCTGGGATGCGCCGATTGAGCCGGAATCCCTCATTACTCGATTAAATGCCCTCAGAACACCAAAACCTTGTAGACCCTAACCAGGGGGGTCAAAATTTTGGGTATAACAGGAGGTTGGAAACCAAAAAGGAAAACAACCATAACATATAGAGAGAATCGATCCTGATATAACGACCCCCATACTCACACGTGGCCGGAATGACCGGACTCCTCACTTCCCGGTTAGCCCTTGTTAGAAGTCCCATATTGAAACTTAGTACATTAATTCACAAGTTGGTGTTTAGGTCCAGTTAGACACACACAAGGGTGGTAAACATACTTACACGCACAAACAACACACAACTAACTCAGCATAGCCGTGGTTAGAACGTTCCATGGTTGGGTCGTTAAATCCGAATACCGATCTTATGTGATCCTAGGATTGGTAACTATGGTATAACACTTTCGAGGTTAAACGGTATCGGTACTAAACTTGCCACATAAATGAATTACTATAAACTTTACATGTTTTTATCTTTTAAGGTCGCAAACATTCTGAAAAACACATTGGCATACAAGCGCGGTGTAATCCAGTAAGAACACAGGTTGCAAGAAAACCATAATTGTCACCTTGAGCATGGCTAGCCTTACATGGCGACCTCTTAGTCCCAGCTGCCATCTCGACTAGTTATCGTTCCTATATTTAATTTAGTCGGAACGGTCAATTTTTGTATTAACTTTGACCACTTGTCATAAACGTATGACGTCCTCTTGTCGTTTCTTACATTTCATTAACCTCAACTTATACTCACCATTTTTCAAGGTTCTTATTAAGTAACACTTGTGATCTAAAGTCCACAACTCTCACATCCAACCTAACCCTTGTTTACACTTTTAAGGCCTTTACATGTCACCAAACAATGCCTAAACATCATAAAACCATTACCATTCAATCCCCCATCATTAAACCCTTAAACAATTTTTTTTCTTTCTTTCTGGTTGGACCGCCCCTCTGGGGAGGTCCCAGGGGCGGTCCACAACAGAAACTACATTCGCCTGCAGAATTCCACTGGACCTCCCACAGGGGCGGTCCACAACAGACCTCATTTTTCAAAGTGCTTTTCTACTCATTTGAACTCCAAATTTACCCCAATCTTTTCCTAAGCATTACACATGTTTTCCCACATGTTCTAACATCTTTTTAGCACACTAAAACCCTCTCTAATCATCCAAAAACTCCATAAACATTTAATCAAACTTTTACTAAATCCTTTACCACTTAGAACATTTACCTTACACTTGTAACTTGTAATCTTGCTAAAACTTCCACTAACCAATGTGTTCTTCCACAACAAGATAACCACTCCCAAAGCATCTTTTTGCTTCACACTCATCCCCTTTACACACACTCCTCAAGTCTTTCCCACAAGTTCATAATTAAACCTTCACAAGGCATTACGCTTCCATTGCCTCACAAACTTTGCACAAGTCTTAACAACACACTTATCATGACTTCGGTGTATTTGAAACCACCCATTTGCTCACTAAACCTACACAGAAAATGCCCAAGACATTTTAACACTTAAGAACACCTTAAACTCACTTTCTTTCCAATTTAAACCTTAACCATTCCTAGTACAACCTAGGTCACCAAACTTCATTTAAACACCTAAAACTCCTTGTTTACTCACCAAATTTTGACGTAGCTTCTTGTTTCACCTTACACCAAAACACATAGTTTTTCACTTTTAAAACAATCCAAGAACACTCAATCCCTTAATACATTCTTTACACACAAACACATGGTTTTCATCATTTAAAATCAAAGACTTCACCTTCAAAGAGATGTTCTTTACAACAACTAAACCTTTAAACTACACTACATCGTAATATAGTGCATAAAATTAAATTTCATGGCACTTAGGCCCTTAAATAACATGGCTCTTAGGCCCTTAAATTGCATTAATCTTAAACACTGAATTTCCACATTAAATGCCTTCAACCTGCAATTACACACAACAGGCTCCCATGTCTTTTTAGTCCATCTTGTGGATAGTTTCTAGCTCATTCCCGTTGGATCTTTAGGTTATTTAATAAGCAAATATAGCTCAATTCCCTGTACACAAAACTACATTAGAGAGGTCATTTACCTCTTGGTTTTTCAAGCTTTCTCACTTGTTTTCTCTTGTTCTTTCTTGATTGAAAATCGACAAGGAGCTTTTATCATTGTCAATCTTCTAACCAATATACATATAAGGGTAATGAGCATAAGTTTCATACTTAAACTCACATATAAACCCTAAATTTACATAAGTGTTTTCAACACTTAAAATAGAAGTTTACCTTGGAATTTGAAAGAGAACTGAATAAGTAACAAGATAGGACTCCTCCTAGTCCATTGAAGTTTGAAATGAGGCTATGAAAGATCAAAATAACACACCATCAATGGGTGATTCTCGGTCATATATAAAACAAGGGGAAATAAAGTTTTTTCTTTGGTTTTCCTTACCTTGAAGCAAAGGAGAATGACAAGGCATGAAAAGATGAGCTCATGCTCCTTCAATGGAGATTCTTCATGGCACCAAAATGGGGGGTTCTTGAAGATTTGAAAAGATAGGAGTGAAGAGCTTGCTCCAACTAACACAAATATGGTCTTAGATTTGATTTGGAGCCTGAGAGTTGGATTTGGCTAGCAAAACAAGGTGGAGAAGTATACTTGCTGTAGCAAAACGTTTTTTTTCTTGGGAGGAGAAGATGAAGATGGTGGGAATGAGTGGGAAAGAAAGAATGAGGTGAGAGAGTACTCTTTTGAAGATTTAGGCATATAAAGGTAATTCTTCTTTTTACTACTTTTTCCTTTACTTTATTTGGCCGGCTTGGTGATGACTCACCACCACTAAAACCGTGCCCCCTTCAATATATAAGATACTTATTGTCTTTGTTGACATTAGCTAATTAAAGTTGACTTAAGTCAAAATTAGCACTATTTGTGCACTATTCACTAATTAGTGCACATATTTGTGAATTTTTTGATTTCCCATTGATTTAGGCTTCCTAATGTGATACTACGTAGTACACATGTTGATTAAAGAGTAAATGATGGACATTTAGCACTCAAAACTCATTTCCAAATAATTTTTCAAAAATGTGCTTTAAGGCTCCTTAAACCACATTTTGTGTTTTAGCTTGTTTTCAAGCTGGTTTTCTTAGTAATTGATTTACATGTTCATTAGCATGTTAAAAGGTATAGGAATGACCTTTAGGTCTTATACAAGGTTACACCAAGTCTAGGACAAGTATTTGCTTAAATGACTTTATGGTGTTTCTTGTGTTTTCTTTGGTTTAATTGTCTACCAATGTTTCTTAAGGACTTAATTAGCCCTTATAAATCATTATTGTATGTTAATAAGTCATGTTAGGCTCTTTGGGTCCTAACCAAGTCATTCCAAGCTTAGAGCAGTTTTTGATCATACTGTCTTAGTAGTACTTTATTGTGGTTTACTATGGTTTAGTTTACTTAATAGCATTCTAAGGCACTTTCAGCCTTTTATTACCATAGTCTTATATTTAAAAACATATCAAGGTTTGGGTATTTCAAGTTGGGAGCGTGTTTCGTATTTACAGAAAAAGCTCGTTATTTTACCCGGTTTAGCACCATTCACTAACAGACCCGTTTTCCGGAATTTTTCACGTTTCTTTGATTTTAATGGCTCTTAAGTTTCCATTAGTGTTTATTTATAGTTATTAATCAAGTATAATTTTACGGGTTCATTGACCCCTCAAAGTCATGTTTTCGGGTTTTCTTGAAAAATGTGCGCTAAAGCTTTATTAGCGTTTAACTCGTTTTATGGATCCGTTTCCTCGGGAATTGATCCCATAATTATTTTGGTCTTATTAAGCCTTTTAAATCATCATTTAATACTCTTTTCGAGGTCGTATTCCTCTTAGGGTCACTTAACGCTCAATTAGTGTTTTCAATCTAAGCGTTATTCTTGTTTCTTTGTGTGTAACACCCCATCCAACTTTACATACTTACAATAAACTGCAGCGGAAATACAAACCTCTTCACATTACTTAAACTCGTTGGTGTTACACGCCGTTAGCACCCACGTGGCTAACAAGGCTAATCCATATACATTGTACCGGTTGATGGGCTAAATTCCGAGCAACTATACATTATTATCCCTTTCCATAACAAACAACAACATCATACACTTATCAACTATACCGCGTACTATAACTAATGCCGATAACAATTCCGGTCTTACTACACCTATGTTATATATAACAACATAAACGATTACCCATGTACAACGACTACCCGTCCTACTCCCGAACGGCTTCCAGCACTTCGTACCTGAAATAGGAAAGAAGAGAAAGGGTGGCCCCAAGGGGCTCAGCACCTTTGCTGGTATGGTATCCGCAGCCCACATGCTACCGGGCACGCACAACTAATTGTCGTCTTAGCATGCGGTTGATTATTTTAAAATCATACATGCAACTGTAAACACACAACACATAATCATTCGCCTCAACGGGCTCAACAAACGGATAAATATCCTCACTTAATAAGTCAACTCATGGTACTTATCATCCCTACGAGTGTTCCTCCTCCAATGGAGCTACTTCCTTAATAGAGACACATACTCTAAATCGGGTTATCCTTAAAGCCTCTTTCACAAACTGGGAATCATATCCATGATCCACAACAATCCATATTATAACATATAAAATACACTACATACAACACTAACAACACTTGCACGTTTCCACGTACACAACATAATACCGCAATGGATATTGCATCACAACAAAAACATAACATAACGGGAATGGTTCGCTTAGGAACCGACCCAAACATGTTTACACACTGGTGAGCCTTAGAGAATGTTGCAGGTCTCATGATAAGCTCGTTACATAAACTCGTTACCGTCTCGTTAAATGGAACGGTAACTTAACACAGGTGTCTCGGATATAGTGATCCAAGCACAACCGAAACAAACATAACAATAGTAGCCCCTGTGGCCCGACGTGCGTCAGTAATGCCTTGGTTAAGCTAAGGGAAGGTTGGGAACCAATTGGAAAACAACCATAACATACGGGAGAGGATCGAACTGCTTGACAACGACCCCCATACTCACACGCGTGGCCGGAACAGACCGGATCTCACTCCCCCGTTAGCACTGTTAGAAGTTTCAATTTGAACTTATTAAACAATCACAAACTGGGTTAAGTCTTGTAGACATAACAAGGGAAGAGAGAGTCATACATTCACATACAAACATCACACAAACATCACATAACCAACTCACGCATAGCCGTGGTTTAGAACGTTCCTTAGGTCGGAAAGTGTTACCGGATACCGTTCTCCTACATTTACCTAATAGTGGT
>JAIOTZ010000860.1:0-43279 GCA_023374045.1 Limonium bicolor
AAAAGAAAAATAGTAACATATAATTGTGTCCTTCAATCTTGATAACGAGCTAAATGGCATGTGCAATTTCCAATAATAAAAAATAACTCGGTAACTTTCTAAACAATGAAGTTACTTAAACTAATTAATTAAATAAAGAAATTACAAAAGTTCCCAAACAAATGCAATGAATCTGGTTGTTAAGTAAAATGTCTGTAGCTAATTGCAACTGCTTAGCTACTAGTATTGACAATTTGATGTCATTTAAGCAGTACAATAGTATATTAAATGCATACAAGTGGATGAAAGATCCTTCTTTTAATTTCCTTTGGCACTAGGAAAAAGATAGCAGCTAGGAAAAAAGAAACAGTAAGTTCATGCTCGTTTGTGTGTGTATAAATATATATGCATATCAGTAACATAGCAGCTAGGAAAAAAAAAGATAGCAAATTACATTCAGCAATACATATATATATATATATATCTATATACACACATTCTCTCTCGGTCCCATCATCTATTTTTTTTTTCTTTGGCTGCTGTACCCGGTTGTTGATATGCATGTAAATATATTTACACTCAACATATAGCTAGGCGTGACTGGCTACCATCTTTCGATATGCATTATATACTCACACCCGATCCCACCTATTCATATTTGTACAGAACATCACGTTAGAAAGTTTAGTAGCCAACAAACATTTTCAATTCACTGCTATTACTAGTTTAATATGCGCATGATATATAAATACACATTCACTTCCGCTAATAACATGCCTATATTCACACGACAAATGCTCGTGACTCCCTATTATTTTTCCTAGCTGCTATCTTATTGTCCGTATACATATATATAGATATACACATCCACACAGATATCAAACTTCAAAGGCAGACATATTATATATATATCGTGCGCATAATCAACCACACTAATCAAAAAATTGCTAAACTTTGGAGTTTAATTACCGAAGCTAGAGATGGTGGAGGTGAGCACGCGCGCGATTCAGGCGAGAGGGGAGGTTGGGGCGGTGGAGCGCGCTTCACTGGGCCGTGGCGCAGGTCGAAGGCGTCGTCTGGCGCGGCCGGCTTTGTCGACGGCGAGCTGGACTTGGCGACGGAGAATGGCGGGACGATGAAGCAGAGGCGCGACGGAGAAGATGGCGGGACGATGAAGGCGGGCGACGGAGAAGATGAGAAGATGAAGGAGAGGCGGGCGACGGAGGGTGGTAACGACGGCGAGGGTGGTGGGGAGGTGGTGGGGCGACGGCGAGTTGAGGAGCTGAAGAATCGCCGGAAAATTCAGAGCAGAGAGGGAAAATTGAGCGAGGAATAAGAGAAAAGGTCGGGGCGGGTTTTTAAGTTAAAGAGTTTTAAAACGACGGTTCCCTCAAAAACCGTCGTTTTAAAGTCGTCACTGTACCGGTTTTAAACCACGGTTTGTAAGAAACCGGTTTAAAATGATACGAGGCGCAAGAAAAACGTCGGTTAAACCGTAACCGTGGTTTATTGTTTCACCGCCGAAACTATAAACGACGGTTTCTCAAGAACCGTCGTTTATAACACCTAAAAACCATGGTTCTCTGACCAACCGTCGTATAAAGTCACGCGGTTAGATGTTTTGTGACGGTTTTATTATTAACCGTGGTATATAATGTTTAAACCACGGTTCCCACTAAAACCATGGTTTAAATGGCGTCACATAAAATCTTTTTTCTACTAGTGACTCATCCTACCGCTATTAAGTGCGGTATTGTTGTTAACCGGAACCATCTCCAGGACTTCCAATTCTTGGAATCTGCTATGTGTCCGGTTCTTTCCTCTTATAGGGATATCTCACTATTGCCAGATCGGGTTTTCCCGAGTATGAGAGGACTTTTCTTCTCTCTGGCGTTCTTCCCCAGGTTATACAGTGGGGATGCGGTGGGCGGGACTGGTATTGTAGGTATCCGGTACACACCGGGAGTTCCTAACTAGCGTATCCCTAACGCTATCACTCAGCCCTTAGCCCTAAGCTTCTAATTCCTAACTCAGTATTTCCTAAACTCGGTATTTCCAGTCATCAGAGCGAATATCGCTCTGATACCACTTTTTGTAACACCCCTACCGCTAATACCGTCATTTACTCGTACTTACTTACCTTCGCAGCGGATACTTACCTACACAACGGTGGGTGATACAATGCCGTTAGCCACCCACGTGACTAACAAGGCTTACTACTGCTTACAGCATCGGTCTGATGGACCGGAATACCCGAGTACCACAATTATATTACATACTCCAATTACCAACCAAGTACTACAATGCTCCATTCAGTACAATACTCTATAATACAGTACATTACAATACACCGAGTTTTCTAAGATCCAAATCCGAATACAATAATTCTTTCGAGTTCATACATACTCACTAAGAGTCTAGCATCTACCCATTCTCACAACTACATGCTTTCCAAATACTTATGGTGTACCGCTTGGTACACTTCTACATCAAAGGCTACAAGCCTAATACAGTTCTCTACTATCTACAATCCATTCCTAGCCATCTAAGCACAGCTGTCGGTCTCTTGCTGTGACCATAACCGCTTCGGGTACTTGCACACTAAAATGGTGCCCCAAGGGGCTCAGCTTACGCTGCATATGACTTCCGCATACCCGCGTACTAGCGAGGGTACGCCGACCACTTGGTCGAATACATGCAATTCATTTTACAAATACATACATACATGCTTCATTCATAATGCTACAATACTTCACAAGGATACACACATACAGTTCAATACATAGAAGGAAGACAATACTTGTTAGCTCCGTTTGTCCACCCAGGTTAATCGGGTGGAGATTACTCTTTACTCGGGGTCAATGACTTACACAGCCAAGACCATTACTCATACATACATTACTTACTTACTTACTACTTACTCAAGTCAAGTCGTCGGGACCTCCGGGCAGGGACTACACCGTCCCACCATCGGGCTTTAGGTGGCTCACTAATCCAGGATGCTACCTATTTAAGGGGTTTGGGCCGTGGAAAAGATTAAAAGCCAGGATTAAGATCCAACCTCTTGTGTCTCCTCATCCTCACGCGTGGCCAAAGCTATTTCGTACTTTTACTCATTCCAATTTACTCAATACTTACGTTAGGAGTTAGGTGGTTAGGAATTACTAGAAGTCAATACATCCATACCACACAATAATACAATACACAAGTACACATCCATTCACAATACACTTCATCCTCATCCATTCATTTCATGAATTATACAAACTAAATGTTCAAGGCAATATAACAAGAACAATAACAACAAGCACAAGTAAGTGCATTAAAGTCCGAATCATGTATTTATCTTATTTAGGTGATCAAATAAGCACACAACTCGGGGTAACCAGGTAGGATACGGGCATGAAGAAATCATACTTTCACCATTGACTTTGGACTCACCGACTCCCTTCGGTGTTCAACTATTTGAATCCTATTACATACATACAGTTGGGTGGTTAATATCCATAATTAACCTTGCTTATTATTTTCCTAAAGTTTCCCAGTTTATACTTAAACTCATTGTTACATAAATACATTTACTTATGTTACTTACTTAAAACTATTTTCTAAGCTTGTTTATAGCCTTAATCCTTTAAACATCAATCATGTCTTAATTATCTTATACCGTCATTAACCTTCGTTACCCTACCTTGGATTAGCTTTAAAACACTTTATGCGAAGATTTTAGTGTGGTCCGGGTTACTGTCCGGGTTTACAAACCCGGACCACTACTTTATAAATCTCTCGGGTATGAATTTCAACTGGTCCGGGTTTGTGTACTCCTTTGTAAACCCGAACCATATTTGGAGAAGCTACGGGTGTGAAAATGGGGTGGTCCGGGTTTAGGTCCTGGTTTACAAACCCGGACCACTCCTTATGAATTACAATCTGCCGAGTTTTTTGACTGGTCCGGGTTTCTGTACTTGTTTACAAACCTGAACCAGTTGCAGTAATGAAGAATAAATGTGTTTTTGATTATGCTTCAACTCCAAACCTCTACCAATCTCTTCCCCAATATTCCTACATATAATCTAGGGTGTTTAGCATTGATTAAGCACTTTAAACTAGCCTTATCCACCCTCTATATCCCTCTGTCAATATCTGTTCACTTACAGATTTTCCACTGCAGTTTTCTCCTGTTACAGTTTTTGTTCTTCAACAAATGCTACTATTTTCCTTTCTTCTTCCCACTAATCCTATGGCTCTTTCATTACCTCATTTCCATTATACTCAACCCAAGTCTTACTCAGTACAATACTTGTTTTACTAAGTCCAACACACTAATTCTTCCTTGTTTCTCCAACAAATTTAAACACCTCTTGCTACAGATTTTTTACACCTTAGCATTCTCATACTACAACTACTACTCCATGGTCACCAACCATCTCAACTAACCCCAATACACACCTTGGTTCTCCCATTCACCAAGTCATCCATAAATGCACATTTCCTACCAAAATTTTGCCATAGTTCTCCTACAATTCTCACTTATCCACATACATTCCTTCTCACCAAATTCATTCCTATTTTAGCCACACCCATACAAGGGTCCTACCAGCAATCAAGACAATATTAATCCATCAATACTTCCTCAATCCACAATACCAATACACTTACACAATTTATTTGGCTCTAAGGCCTACAATCCACATACTAGTTCACAAATACTCAAACTTCCACAATTAGGATACTAATACAATTTGGGTTTCTTTAATTAGTTTACCCATTCCCATTACTCTAATGCATTTAAAATTTAGCATTAAGAAGAAGCTCTTACCTTAAGCTCTTATTTCTTCTTTTCTTTTTCTAATTTCCTCCTTCTCTCTTTCTTGCACAAAATCGGTCATATGGGGAATGGATTTGCCAAACTCCATTCCCATCACCCAAGGAACACAAAAACAAGTGCAATTAAATACTAACCCTTAGATTTATGTTAATTCATTGAAGTGCTTAAAACACAATTTCCAGGGTTTACTTTTGAAGCTTTTAAGAGGGGTTTTAGCCCTTGGTTGAAGAAGGTGATTCCACCACCATTGAAAGGTTGGAATGATGCTCAAATGAGAGAGAAAAATAGAGCATTACAAAAGGGGGTAAAATCGGTTGCAAAGAGAGATGGAGAAAACATGATTTTTTCATGGAGGTTTTTACCTTAATGGAGGGAGGAGACTCCAAGCTACACATTGATTGTTATAACCCATAGTTTTCGCTGCATTTTATTTCGTCACAAGTTAATTGTGTGGATTGTTAATCCTTGAGGACATGGGAGTCCATCTGGTTAAAGTCAAGGGCAGAAGGGTCTTTCTTCCCTTTCATTTAATTTTCTGGTGAGAATAATCTCCCTCATTTATTTTCCCTAATTAGTTACTTAATTTCCTTAATCAGTATCTCCTTTTCCCCACTACCAATTCACGATCTCAGACACGCTCTCTTTCCCGTTCAGTTTTGGAAGACCGTAAGACGCTCCTCTCTTCATTGTTCTCTCTTCTCTCTCTCAAAATCACGCTCATTCTTCTGTCCAAGCCTGCTGTTAGTGTCCCTGCAATTCAGATTCTGCAGTCGGTTTTTCTCCGTTGTGAAGTCCGGTGCTGATTTTAGGTAAGTTGCTAGGTTATCGTTCTTCAATTCTTCAGTTTCTAAGATCTCCCTTTCTGATTCATCTTCGGTAATCTGACAAGGAATCAGATACGGTCCGTTCCGTTGTCGAATTCTGCTGTGTTCGGTGTCCTCTGCGAGTGTGTGGTCAGAATTCAGTGTTCGGAACTGCATTGTTGGCTGCGCTGCTGGAACTGTGTTGGTTGGACTCTACATCTGATTTGGGTTTCATCTCTGTTGTAATCGAGGTAGGTGGCTGATGGATTCGATTAGTGTGTTCGGCCTTGGGGGAGTTCATTCCGGTTTTGAATTTGGATTGTATTCTGTCTTGGAATTGTGATTGTGAACTGTGTGTTTAATGTTTTAATGCTTACAAACCCCCAAGGTTGTTTTCTGCAAACATATAATGTTTTGACATTGTTTTGATACGTCTGTTCTGTGAAAAATCGCCTCTATTCTCTGTGTTTTCGGCGCGTCCGAACTTCCGTCCGACCTTTGAAGTTCGGACACAGCCTTCTGCATTCTCTGATTTTGGCTTCGACTTGTGTCCGAACATTGATGTCCGGACACAAGCTCGGACACTACGCGTGTTTGTTTTCCGAAAAGCGTCCGAACATCAGTCCGAGCTTTGATGTTCGGACACCTCTGACCCTGCTTCTGTTTTAAGGTTCGACCTGTGTCCGACCTTTCAAGTTCAGACACATGTTCGGACATCTGTCTGATTTCGACTCTGAGTCTCGACTTGCGTCCGAACATTGATGTCCGGACACAAGTTCGGACATGGCTCTGTTTTGACCATAACTTGCTCGTTCGAGCTCCGTTTTGACATCTGTTTGCGGGGTTGGATTCCCCTTCTGATTTCCAAGCTATCTATGTGCTTTCTGGTGCCTTTGATGCACATATGCTTAATTGTTTTTTAAGCTTCTGTTTTGGACCTAGTTATCTCTGTGTCTGTACCTTTGGATAGTTGGTCTCGCTGTCTCGTACCGCGCTATGTAGGATCCTTCTGCTTCACGGGTGATGTTCCCGTTCTGTTCACAGGTGTTCCACCTGTTCTGTTTACGAGTGAGGTTTCCTCGTTCTGTTCACGAGTTGTTTGCTCGTTCTGTCTGTATGCTGTGATCAACTAGTGTCCCGCTCTGTTTTCTGATTCTGTCTGTATCTGACTCGTTTAGTCCTTTACTGTATGGACTTCTGCTTCTGTTTTCTGACATGTTTATGGACTCCTTGCGACACCTTCTGATTTGACATTATTCTATAAAATGTTTTGAGCATGCTGGTTGATGAAGTTTGTCATCTACTGGGCATAGTTTGTGCTCATCCCCCTACTTTATCTAACATTGCAGATTGATCAGCGAGGATCACTTTGCTCAGCTCTGGAGTTTAGTTTGATTGTTATTTCGTTCTTTGAGACATTTGTATTGAATTTGAGCCTTTGGGCCTCTTCAGTTAGCTTCCGCTTATGATATTCGTTTGGGTGGGTTCTGTAATAACTTTTGGGATGTTTCAACATCGCTTTGATTATACTTTATGCAAGTATTCATTTGGGCCTTGTTTGATTATCCGTTTAAGTTCGTTTATTAGAGCCTTGCGTTATTATGTAATAATACGCGGCGTGTATTACCCCTAACTCCTAGGCCAGTGTTTGGGGGTGTTACATTAGTGGTATCAGAGCTCTGGGTTCTAATCTGCTGGATTTTAAGTTAGCCAGTCAGTCAGAAACATCCGTGCTAGTGTCTGAGTCTAATTGCCTGTTGTTGGACTTTCAGAATGCCGCCACGAAGGGCTCCAGGGAATGTTGCTGATGCTGTTCAGCAGTTTATGACACAGCTCATGCAGACCATGGCTGCAGGGGGTGGACCAGCTGGAGGAGGACCAGCTGGCGGAGCAGGCCCAGCTGGGGCTGATGCTGGAGGAAGGAATGTGAAAGTGCTTCAGGAATTTATGAAGCTGAAGCCAGCGTCGTTCGATGGGGCAGGAGACCCCCAGGAGGCCTGTCATTGGCTGTCAGAGGTGGAGGACTTGCTGCGTTATGGGTTCTGAGGAGGAGCAGAAGGTGGACTTCGCCACCTTTCTTTTCAAGGTCGAAGCCAAGGAGTGGTGGAGGTCAGTGATGGGGAGATTCCCACAGCCTTGGTCGTGGGAGCAGTTCACTGGGGAGTTCAACAAGCAGTTCTACCCCGACGTGTATAAGGACCAGTGCATCTTGGAGTATAATAGGCTTCGCCAGGGGCGCGATATGAGTGTGGAGGAGTATGTCAGGAAGTTCATCAGCCTGTCAAAGTTTGCACCTGAGCCAGATGAGCATAGGAAGGCCAGGAAGTTTGAGAGTGGCTTGAGTCCGGATATTCGCTCAGTTGTGACGCCACTGCGTCACAAGACCTTCAGGGACGTTGCTGATGTCGCCCTGTTGGTAGAGGCTGATTTGAGGGGCCGCCAGTCTGGAGGGAAGGACTAGAGAGAGGAAACAGAGGTCCGACGAGAGTGATAAGAGGGATCAGTCTGCTTCTCAGAAGAGCAGTCTACTGGAGACCGAGCTGGAGACCGCTCTGGAAACCGTTCGAGGGATAGAGGTGGTTCGTCTTAGTCAGCTCCGCTCCGAAGTGCGGGTTTGCGGGAAGTTTCATAGAGGTCACGACTACTACAGGAAGTCCGGAGCCTGCTTCAAGTGTGGATCCTTGGAGCACATGATAGCTGACTGCCCTCAGGCCGAGAGGAGCAGGGTTAGCTCTAGAGGAGGAGTTGGAGGATCTGTATCAGGGTCTAGAGATCGAGACCGGGCTGAGAGCAGAAGAAGCCCCAGGGCCAGGCCAGAGTGTATGCGATGGCTGGAGAGAGAGACCGATCGACTGACAGTGTTGTCACAGGTATTCTCCAGCTGTCTTCTCGTTATGTTTTTGCTTGTTTGACTCTGGAGCCACCCACTCTTTTATTTCTCCTCAGTTGGTGGGTGAGCTCGGTTTGCCTGTTGCGCCTCTGGGTGTTGAGTTGTGTGTGCATAGTCCATTAGTTAGGGACTCTTCTATGCTTCTGAATTCTGTTTGTAAAGATAGTCCTATGTTAGTCAGAGATAGGACTCTGTGTGCTAACCTCATCCCGATGGAGATTACTAGTTTTGTGTGATTCTGGGCATGGATTGGCTTGCTGCACACCATACCCACATTGATTGTGCTGCTTCGAGAGTCACCTTTGAGGAGCCGGGTCAGCCCGCCTAGTTGTAGCAGGGAATGGACTCCGGTGCTCACCGCCAGTCATATCAGCCATGCAGGCGTTTCGTTTTCTAAGGAAAGGATGCCAGGGATATCTGTGCTACATCCCTGAGGTTCGCAAGGATGTGAAGTTGGAGGAAATTTCAGTGGTCAGAGACTTCCCCGACGTGTTCCAGGATGATGTGCCTGGGCTTCCCCCTGTTAGAGAGGTGGAGTTCTCGATCGAGCTCGCACCTGAGACTCAGCCGATTTCTAAGGCCCCATACCGCATGGCTCCTGCTAAGCTCAAGGAGTTGAAGGTCCTGTTGCAGGAGCTGCTGGACAAGGGCTTCATCCGCCCGAGTGTGTCGCCTTGGGGAGCGCTAGTGTTATTTGTTAAGAAAAAGGATGGTAGCATGCGGTTGTGCATTGACTACAGGGAGCTCAACAAGGTTACCATTAAGAATAGGTATCCTCTCCCGCGCATTGATGACTTGTTCGACCAGTTAGCAGGAGCTAAGGTGTTTTCGAAGATCGATCTGAGGTCCGGTTATCATCAGCTGAGGATTAAGGCAGACGACGTGCCTAAGTCCGCTTTCAGGACTTGTTATGGACACTACGAGTTCCTAGTGATGCCATTCGGTTTGATGAATGTGTCTTCTGTGTTTATGGATATGATGAACCGGGTGTTCAAGCCATTTCTGGACCAGTTCGTGGTGGTGTTTAATGATGACATCTTGGTGTATTCCAAGAGTGCTGAGGAGCACGAGGAGCATTTGAGGACTGTTCTCCAGACTCTGAGGGAGAAGAGAGAAGGAGCTGTATGCGAAGCTGAAGAAGTGCGAGTTCTGGTTGGATCAGGTGGTATTCTTGGGACATGTGGTCTCCAAGGATGGTATCTCCGTGGACCCGGGAAGATTAGAGCTATTACAGAGTGGGCTAGGCCTACTAATATTAGAGAGATTCTTAGCTTCCTTGGACTAGCGGGCTACTATCGTAAGTTTGTGGAGGGCTTCTCCAAGTTGGTGATCCCGTTGACTCGTCTACTGCAGAAGGATGTGAAGTTCGAGTGGAGTGAGGCCTGTGAGTTGTGCTTCCAGGAGTTGAAGATGAGGTTGACGTCAGCGCCGATTCTGACTCTTCCAAAGGGGACTGAGGGTATGGAGGTGTTCTGTGATGCGTCCCATAAGGGACTGGGATGCGTGCTGATGCAGCATGGGAAGGTAGTAGCGTATGGCTCTCGTCAGTTGAAGCCATATGAGAAGAACTATCCGACCCACGACCTGGAGTTAGCTGCTGTGGTATTTGCATTGAAAATTTGGAGGCACTATCTGTATGGGGCAGCGTGCAAGGTATATACGGACCATAAGAGCCTCAAGTATTTGTTCACTCAGAAGGAGTTGAACTTGAGGCAGAGGAGGTGGCTAGAGTTGCTACATGATATGATCTGGAGATCCTCTACCATCCGGGTAGGGCGAATGTGGTTGCTGATGCGCTCAGTAGGAGGGGTCCGTCTGGAGCCGTTTGTGCTTTGTCTGGGTGCAGAGGTCTGCTCTCGAGTTGCAGCGTATGGGTGTTTGGGTTGTCCGTCCAGAGAGGTCAGGGATGTTGGCAGCGTTGCAGATTCAGCCTACCTTGATCGACCGGATCAAGGCCAGTCTGGAGCTCGATGTCAGTTTGTGTAAGATCAGAGAGAGTTTGTCGGCTTGTCAGGAGTCCGAGTTCAGAGTTTCAGAGGATGGCTGTCTGAGATTCAGAGACCACGTCTATGTGCTGCTGATGATGCCTTGAGGTGAGAGATCATGCAGAAGGCTCATGGAGCCCCGTACTCGGTACACCCAGGAGGTGTGAAGATGTACCGGGACCTTCGAGAGACATTCTGGTGGGAGCAACATGAAGAGGGATTTCTGACTTTGTATCCAGATGTCGGACCTGTCAGCAGGTCAAAGCCGAGCATCAGAGACCAGCTGGTTTGCTTTAGCCTCTTCCCGTTCCGGAGTGGAAGTGGGAGAGCGTCGGTAAGGACTTCTATGGGACTGCCCAAGACTCCAAGGGGCTTTGATGCAGTTTGGGTGATAGTGGACAGGCTCACGAAGAGCGCTCACTTCTTGCCTGTCAAGAAGACTTACAGTTTGCATCGCTTGGCTCAGCTGTATATGGACGAGATCGTACGCCTTCATGGAGTTCCAGCCTCTATTGTGTCTGACAGAGATCCGAGGATCGTGTACAAATTATTGCAGAGTTTGCATCAGGCTATGGGGACGAAGTTGTCATTCAGCTCAGCGTATCATCCTCAGTCAGATGGACAGACAGAGAGGACGAATCAGGTCCTTGAGGACATGCTCAGCATGTGTGCTTGACTTTGGAGGCAGTTGGGATCAGCACGTGGCGCTGTTAGAGTTCGCGTATAATAACAACTTTCAGACCAGCATCGGGATGGCCCGTTTGAGGCTTTGTATGGCACGAGGTGCAGGTCACATCTGTTGGGATGATCTGAAGGAGAAAGTAGTTGTTGGTCCGGACTTAGTTGAGGATGCTGTATCTAAGATTCAGTCTATCAGAGAGCGCTTGCTTGTGGCTCAGAGTCGTCAGAAGAGCTACGCCGATCAGAGGAGACGACCTCTAGAGTTTGAGGTGGGCGACCATGTGTATCTGAAGGTGTCTCCAGTGCGAGGAGTTGTTCGGTTTGGGAAGAGGGGCAAGCTCAGTCCTCGTTTTGTGGGTCCTTTGAGATCCAAGAGAGAATCGGACCGGTTGCCTATCATTTGGCTCTGCCTCCATCTTTAGCAGCAGTGCACAGTGTTTTCCACGTCTCTATGCTGAGGAAGTATATTCTGGACCCGTCGCATGTGATGACTTCAGTCCGCTTCAGTTGAGGGAGGACTTCACGTTCGAAGTAGCTCCTTCGAGGATTTTAGCCCGGGATGTTCGCAAGCTCAAGAGTAAGACCATGCCCTTGGTGAAGGTGCAGTCGGGTCAGTCAGGAGAAGAAGCGACCTGGGAGGTCGAAAGCGAAGTTCGTTCTAAGTTTCCCGCTCTTTCGAGCAGTAGGTACGTTTTAATTTCGAGGACGAAATTCTTTTAAGGGGGAGGTGATGTTATAACCCATAGTTTTCGCTGCATTTTATTTCGTCACAAGTTAATTGTGTGGATTGTTTAATCCTTCAGGACATGGGAGTCCTTCTGGTTAAAGACAAGGGCAAAAGGGTCTTTTTCCCTTCCATTAATTTTCCTGGTGAGAATAATCTCCCTCATTTATTTTCCCTAATTAGTTACTTAATTTCCTTAATCAGTATCTCCTTTTCCCCACTACCAATTCACGATCTCAGACACGCTCTCTTTCCCGTTCAGTTTGGAAGACCGTAAGACGCTCTCTCTTCATTGTTCTCCTCTTCTCTCTCTCAAAATCACGCTCATTCTAGTGTCCAAGCCTTCTGTTAGTGTCCCTGCAATTCAGATTCTGCAGTCGGTTTCTTCTCCGTTGTGAAGTCCGGTGCTGATTTTAGGTAAGTTGCTGGGTTATCGTTCTTCAATTCTTCAGTTTCTAAGATCTCCCTTTCTGATTCATCTTCGGTAATCTGACAAGGAATCAGATACGGTCCGTTCCGTTGTCGAATTCTGCTGTGTTCGGTGTCCTGCGAGTGCGTGGTCAAAATTCAGTGTTCGGAACTGCATTGTTGGTACGCTGTTGGAACTGTGTTGGTTGGACTCTACATCTGATTTGGGTTTCATCTCTGCTGTAATCGAGGTAGGTGGTTGATGGATTCGATTAGTGTGTTCGGCCTTGGGGGAGTTTCATTCCGGTTCTGAATTTGGATTGTATTCTGTCTTGGAATTATGATTGTGAACTGTGTGTTTAATGTCGTTTTAATGCTTACAAACCCCCAAGGTTGTTTTCTTAAACCTATAATGTTTTGACATTGTTTTGATACGTCTGTTCTGTGAAAAATCGCCTCTGTTCTCTGTGTTTTTCGGCGCGTCCGAACTTCCGTCGACCTTTGAAGTTCGGACACAGCCTTCTGCATTCTCTGATTTGAGTTTCGACTTGTGTCCGAACATTGATGTCCGGACACAAGTTCGGACACTACGCGTGTTTGTTTTCCGGAAAGTGTCCGAACATCAGTCCGAACTTTGATGTTCGGACACCTCTGACTCTGCTTCGTTTTAAGGTTCGACCTGTGTCCGAACTTCGAAGTTCGGAACATGTTCGGACAGGTCTAATTTCGACTTCTGAATCTCGACTTGTGTCCGAACATTGATGTCCGGACATAAGTTCGGACATGGCTCTTTTGACCATAACTTGCTCGTTCGAGCTTGTTTGACTTCAGTTTTCTGGGTGGATTCCCTTATGATTTCCAAGCTATCTATGGCATTCTGGTGCCTTTGGTGCACATATGCTTAAATGTTTTAAGCTTCTATTTTGGGACTGTTATCTCTGTGTGTGAACCTTTGGATGGCTGGTCTCGCTGTCTCGTAGCGCGCTATGTAGGATCCTTCTGCTTCACGGGTGATGTTCCCCGTTCTGTTCATAGGTGTTCCACCTTTTCTGTTTACGAGTGAGGTTTCCTCGTTCTGTTCACGAGTTGTTTGCTCGTTCTGTCTGTATGCTGTGATCAACTAGTGTCCGCTCGTTTTCTAATTCTGTGTATCTGACTCTGTTTAGTCCTTTACTGTATGGACTTCTGCTTCTGTTTTCTGACATGTTTATGGACTCCTTGCGACTCCTTCTAATTTGACATTATTCTATAAAATGTTTTGAGCATGCTGGTTGATGAAGTTTGTCATCTACTGGGCATGTTGTGTGCTCATCCCCCTATTATCTAACATTGCAGATTGATCAGCGAGGATCACTTGCTCAGCTCTGGAGTTTAGTTGATTTGTTATTCGTTCTTGAGACATTGTATTGAATTTGAGCCTTTGGGCCTCTTCAGTTAGCTTCCGCTTTTGATATTCGTTTGGGTGGGTTCTGTAATAAATTTTGGGATGTTTCAACATCGTTTGATTATACTTTATGCAAGTTTCGTTTTAGGCCTTGTTTGATTATCTTTTAAGTTCGTTTATTAGAGCCTTGCGTTATTATGTAATAATACGCGGCGTGTAATACCCCTAACTCCTAGGCCAGTGTTTGGGGTGTTACATTGATATTTTCTCCTTTAATGAGGAAAACCCATGGAGATGAACTTCCTCATTTTGAAATTCTAAAAAGAGGGAAGTGTAGAGAATGATGAGTGGAGCCAGAATATGTATTTTATTTTGCATTTGGAGCTTGTATGTGGCTAGAGCATGAAGGAGAAGGTGGAGTATCCATGGAGGTTTTCAAAATTGCCAGCAAACCAGAGAGGAGGAGGAAGGTGACGGTGGGGAAGAAAGAAAGAAGGAGAGAAGAGGGAAATGAGAGGAGAGAGGTGATTTTTGCTTTTTGTACTTTTTCCTCCCTTTCTTTCTTTTCTTTCTTTCTTTATTTGCTTTGTGTGTGTGTGAGGGGCTGCGCACATAATAAAACCAGCCCCACACAATACATCAGCTGGGAGAGTTTTTCGTTTTCTACAGAAAACGCACGTTAGTTTACCAGGTTTAGCACTATTCACTAATCGGGCCCCTTTTCCGGAATTTTCTCGTTTCTTTAATTTTTGTTGGTTATTAAGCTTCCATTAATGCTTAATTATTGTTATTTACTGATTTATAATTTGTACGGTTTCGTTGACCAGTTTAAAGTCACATTTTTTGGGTTTTCTCGAAAAACGCGGCTAAAGCTCTATTAGCGTTTTAATACATTATTTGGATCCGTTTTCTTCGGGAATCATTCCCTTATATTATTTAGGCATGATTAAGCCTTAAGAATCCATATAATACTCTAACCGAGGTCTTGTACTTCCTATGGTTATTTAACGCTTATTTAGCGTTTTTCGCTTTTTAAGCGTTTCTTCATTTCCTTTTGGATTTATTTTTCCTTATGATAAGTGCGAAACATATAGACTTTTTAGGGTTTAAATACCTTATAACTTGCAACACTTTAGGCAATGTTTCCCACCTGCTTTGTGAATTTTCTTTGATTTATGTTTTGATATGAACTGACATATTTTATGTATGAAATGCAGAAAAAGGTGTTGGAATCACATAGTACACTTCACAACGCAAAAACGGGGATTAAATCGGAGCTGAAACGCAGATTTTAGAGGCAATTTAATTCATGTCCGAACCACCGTCTGGACAAGCAGGTTCGGACGCACACACGTGGAGCGCGCTGCGCACAACGTCGACATGTCCGAACCAGCTGATTCGGACACTGGTTCGGACACGTCAAATTTGACAGCGTACAGAGTAGAATCGACATAGTGTGAAAGGATAAATTAACTTTATCCTTTCACAGCCTAATACACCGACATACCCTTCCTTTTTACCCTATTTTCACTATAAATACACTTATAACCCTCCATTAATACATATCTCATTCCACCCCAAAAACCATGTCAATTTTCCTCCACAAAATCACCATCTCCTCTCCATTCACGTAGATATTAAATATCCATCTCACTCCATTATCATCCACAAATTCCACTACATGTTATTCTGTCCAACCTCTGACCGACATATTAACAGTTAATATGTCAGGCTAAGAGGATATAGTCTGGGTGAAGGTTAATTTATAGTCTGTTTAATTATGTATTATTTTTACCGGTTTAATTAAATACAGTTTGTTACGATTAAAACTTATCTCTCGCCTTTTTAATAAATTTCATGAATTTATTAAAATGCTTTACTAAATCTATTTTGATCAGATCCGTGATAAATAGACAGGTTAATTAAGTCGTAAATCTGTAGAAAGCTTATTATGATTTAATAATTTAGTATTTCAGACGCAAATATAATTTTTCATTCCGTTTACATGTTTTGCTCGAATCTGAATTAGACCGAGCATGTTCTGGTAAACGAGATCTTTTGAGTCTATGATTTAGTCCTCAAGATAATAACAGGAATTTTTCCAAACTATTATAATAAAACTGGTAGACATAGCATAAAAGAGCAGACTATATAAACCTGAACCCAGAGTCCCATTTTAATTTACCTTTTACTCAGTTTATTTTATCTTTCCTTTTTATTTTTAAAAACAAGTCAATTAATCCCCCCTTTTTGTGACACTGCTTAGGAATTAGATAATTGCCCTTTAGTCCCACGGTTCGATATCCGGTCGCCTCCACTTTACTATACTACTGTGACCGGGATTTGATTGCAGCCCGTAAGGTATTTTGAGTTTTTAATTTCTTTTTCATTTGTTTTAAATACGTCAGTTCCAACCACTCACATTATACTGTCTGCAAAATGACGCCGTTGCCGGGGACTTGATTTATTCTAGTCCCTAAGCCGGATAATTCACTTGTTATATTATAATATTCTGTTTATACTATTTTGTTGTTTGTTTATTTTATTTCTACTAATTCTGTCATTTAATTATTACAGCAATTTAAATATCGCATGATTTCAGTTAGTTGTTTTCCAGTCATTTACTTTACTGTCATTTAAATCCCAGTCATTTACTTTTCATATCATTTACTTTCTAGTTATTTAAATTTCCATTGTCCTTTAAATTTCAGTAATGTAAATTCTGTCATTTAAATTTCAGTCATTTAAGTTTCAGTCAATTAAATTCCCTTGTTATTTAAATTCCCTTGTCATTTAAATTCCAACAATTTATTTTTGTCCTTTTACTTTATTTTGTTTTATTATTTTCATTTGCTTAAACTGCATTTATCTTTATTCTTTTCGTTTATTTATTTTCGGTTTATTTACTCTTGTAAAAAAAAGTTGTCTTTATTTTATTTTATTGAATTGTTTCTTTTTAGCTGTTTAATTTCCCCCTCCATATTTCTTCCCATTTCTATTTATTTTATCACATCACAAGTTTCTTTTTCTAGTTTGAGTGGTGAATGCCTTTACCAGGTCACACAGCCTTCCGGACAATATTAATAATCATACGGTTAGCTACATCCCTGAGATCGAGAGAACCTTTCTGCGCACTCTAAGGCAGAAATGATCTCAACAAAACACCACCACGGTGATAGAATCTAACTCGGAAGCAGATATGACATCTTCACCAGCTACAGTTCGTAACATCAAAAGGCCATCTAATCAAGGACAACAGCCCGCCAACATCCTTCCCACCTTACCCCATCCGAATACAATAAGTGGCAAAAGCTGAAGCCATATCATCAGATCCGATGCGTAAGGAGTTAGGCATGTTCGATGGCTCTAGTCCTGACAAAGCTCTGTTGCATGTCACCAAGTTTCTGCTACATGCCAACAGTTTAACCGCGACAAACGCAGTACTCCAATACGCGGGACTGTCCCTGTTCCTTCACAGCTGAGGGGAAATGCGAGTAAATGGTACCACAGCCTTACACCAAGTACCATTGGTACTTGGGATGATATGGCCACCAAGTTCTACGACACGTTCTTGCCCCCGAGCCAAACGTTAGAAATGATTGCTGAGATCTACAATTTCAAGCACCCAGGGTCAGAAAACATCTGTGAAACTTGGGACCGTTTAAAGGACTGCTGCTGACGTGTCCTCACCATGGTCTCACAAAAGAACAGTTATCTCAATTGTTCTACAAAGGCTTAATCAATCAATGCAAAACAATGGTAATCTCCTCTTTAGGTGTTGATATTTTGAAAAAGCCAGGGGAACAGTTTATGAATGGGATAGAATCCCTCTGTGAAGAAATCAGAGACTGGGCTACTTGTGGATCAAGAGGCGGCACTCCAGGCTTATACTACGTTGGAGAAAATGATAATAAGTTCAATCAGCTGATGAGAAGCCACGAGCATCTCATGGAATGCAATGCGTAGCAGGCGACGAAGGTAAGCACCCTGCAGAAAGTTGTCGAGCAGATGGCCCTGAACTCCTACCCCCAACAAGCAAAGTCGATGACTTCCCGATCATCTACAACCCCTCCTGGCTATGCTACTTTATCCCTATCATCTCCTGTTTCTTGTACGCAATGTGGTGGGCCACACGATTATGAACGATGCCCCCAGTTACAAGAATTAAAAGCAGCGGAGGAAGCAAACTTTGTTGGCAACAATTTAGGGTACAGACAACCATGGAAGCGCACATGTACCCCAATTTTCAAGGAGGGCAAAGGCAGTATCAGCAACCGCCTTATGGCAATGATGCTTCTTCAAGCCGACTAACTCAACAACCATCAAATCTCGACTCTGAAATGTCCCAAATGCAGGAGATGTTTAAAGCAATGATGAGTAAGACCCGAGTCACGCAAGATGAAGTCACAGCCCTCGTAAAGACCAAAAAGCCTTGCAATCCCAAATCCAACAACTTCTCATCCAACAAAGACCTCCTGGCCAACTCCCCTCACAAACCAATCAAAATCCATGAGAATATGCAAACGCAATTCATGTAGTGGACCAGCCCATCTCACTAGCTCAAAGGGAGCAACAACCAGAGAGTGAAATGGTCCATGAAGTAAAACAGCGAGCTGAGGAAGAATCCTCGACATGAACCAACTGAAGCTCTATGCCAAATTAGTTGAGATAAATGAAATGATGGAAGGTCCACTAAACCTTGCATCGCAGCAACCGGAGAGCAAAATGGTTCATATAGTGGACGACTTTACTGAGGATTTGAGTTACTCTCTATCACCATCCCCGTTCGAACCTGAGCAAACGACATCAAACCTTCTGCTTGAGCTTGAAGACAAGCCATCAGAGGACAGCTACTACCTCAACTTCGTGGAATCTCCTCCCTCTGAAGTCAACTACTGTTATTTTCCCTCCTTCTCTGTGCTATACCTTGAAAATGAGGATAGTTACCTCAAAAATGAAGAGGAGGAAATGCTAGCTCCCGCCAGGACATCCAAACAAAACGCTACAATAAACTTCTAGGAGCCACCTCCCTCTAAAGTTGAATTCAATCAGGGCTCTTCCTTTGAGCCTCTCCAAGAAGACGAGGATAAGGAGCCATCCAACTTTGATCTTCATCTGGAGGATCACGGCCTTTCCCTCTTGTGCACCAAAGAAGTAGGATGGAAACTCGAAGTCAACTCGCTAAGTGAGAAAGCCACCTTCCCACTTGATCCAGGATCAGAATTTGAAGATACAATTCACCCAGAAGTTCTCCCTGCACCGTTCAACGCAGTTAAGGATGTCTTCATCCTTAAATTAGAGGAGGAGTCACCACCACAAAATATGCCCGCCCAATCCACCCATTGACGCCCATTTCCACCTTCATTTTCGATCGAGGGGAGAAAATTTACATCCTCGACTCTGAGCAAGGACCACCACTACCACCTTGCCTCCATACGCCGAAACAACAAAAGGAGAATGTTTACATTCTCGAGTTTGAGGAAGAAATACAACCATCACCCGGTTTTCAATTCAAGATTAATTACAGCAAACACCTCCTTCAAAACCAGGTTTTGTGGAGTTTATATTTTCCTAATCTAATTGCTAAAGTAATACTTTGTTTTGATCCAGGTGGTTCGATCCTACTTTTTACCAATTTCCTATTCCCGGTACTACCATTGTCAACTTTCATTTTTGATCCGGGATAATGAAGACATGCGTCTAGCTAGAGACGTTAAACCCAGGCGGCTTGGCGGGAGGCAACCCACTATCTACACTTTGCCTTTCCTTTTATTTTGTTTTCTCTTTTGTACTATATTTCGCTTTTATGTTATAATAAAAATCGGGTTTTACTTGAGTTCTTCTGGCTGTGTAGAATATTCTTTGCAGGTACATTTCACGTAATTCTACAGCTGCACTCAAGTGTGGGGGAGCTCTGCACACTCTATGAACTCTGGGGAGTACACTCTTTCCATTCTGATATTTCATATTCCCTTTTGCTTTGTTTTGTGTAATTTCATTTATCAGATTGCATGCCCGGTTAATTTAATTCTTTCTACGCAATGAGGGCATTGCTTGAGCTTAAGTGTGGAGGAGTACTCGTACCCTCGTAGCTTGTTCTTAAGTTTTCTCTTTTGACAATTTGTTTAGATTTGTTAAGTTTGAAATAGTCAAAAGGGAGCCATAGAGGAAATATTGCAAACCTACAAACATTATGGGGTACTGAAAATTAATTTTCAACCATTTTAAAATTTATTCTGATTCGGAATTGCTTAAAGTTTAAGAATAATTATCATTTGATCCCTGTTTTTAGCTTTGAGCCTGGATTTGAATTGGAATGAAAAGGTGGAAAAAACAAGGCAAGGTACTCCTCTGATCCAAACAGGCATATTCTAAACCTAAGCAGGCCTCGTCCACTCGGTTATTAAGTTCTTTGGGGTGCTTTATCACCTAGCTACCTAAGGTATTTTATATCTGGGATAG
This sequence comes from Limonium bicolor, assembly GCA_023374045.1. Lineage (NCBI taxonomy): Eukaryota > Viridiplantae > Streptophyta > Magnoliopsida > Caryophyllales > Plumbaginaceae > Limonium > Limonium bicolor. The sequence continues at coordinate 20,145 of JAIOTZ010000860.1, forward strand.
TTGACCCAAAACCGCTACAAGGGTGGAGAGAAAAGTCTAAGGTGAAAGGAAATTAAACTTCAATCGAAGTATCTTTGCATTATGTACTTAAATGATGAAAACTTCTTATTTATGGATCATGAGTACGTGGCATTGAAAGGTATAATGGAATAAGATTTTACTTCATGCCCTTTGTCATTTCAGGAAATGCGAAAGAAAAGTGGATTGGCTCAGGGTTAAAACCTGGATTCTTATGGTTCTACTTCTCCTTCTTAACAGTTTTTTGTTTGATTTCAAGGTTCTTTTCAAAAACTTAAAAACTAAAAAAAAGGAAGTTTCTAGTACCCTTTAATCTAGAAGTTTTGTAGCAATCTTTTCTGTGCTCTCCCTGTTTGGTTATTTTATATTTACCTTGTTTAAAGATTCTATCATAAAGATTTGCTTGAGGACAAGCAAAAGATAGTATGGGGAAATTTGATAAGTGCGAAACATATAGACTTTTTAGGGTTTAAATACCTTATAACTTGCAACACTTTAGGCAATGTTTTCCACTTGCTATGTGAATTTTCTTTGATTTATGTTTTGATATGAACTGATATATTTTATGTATGAAATGCAGAAAAAGGTCTTGGAATCACATAGTACACTTCACAAGCTTCGCAACGCAAAAAACGGGGATTAAATCGGAGCTGAAACGAATATTTTAGAGGCAATTTAATTCTCGTCCGAACCACCGTCCGGACAAGCAGGTTCGGACGCACACACGTGGAGCGCGCACCGCACAATGTCGACATGTCCGGACGTGCTGATTCGGACACTGGTTCGGACACGTCAAATTTGACAGCGTACAGAGCAGAATCAACATAGTGTGAAAGGATAAATTAACTTTATGCTTTCACACGCCTAATACACCGACAACCCTTCCTTTTTACCCCATTTCACTATAAATACACCTATAACCCTCCTTAATACATATCTCATTCACCCAAATAACCATGTCAATTTTCCTCCACAAAAACACCATCTCCTCTCCATTCACCCAGATATTAAATATCCATCTCACTCCATTATCATCCACAAATTCCACTACGTTGTTATTATGTCCAACCTCTGACCGACATAATACCAGTTAATATGTCAGGCTAAGAGGATATACTCTGGGTGAAGGTTAATTTATAGTCTGTTTAATTATGTAATTATGTTTATACCGGTTTAATTAAATACAGTTTGTTACGATTAAAGCTTATCTCTCGCCTTTTAATAAATTTCATGAATTTATTAAAATGCTTTACTAAATCTATTTTGATCAGATCCGTGATAAATAGACAGGTTAATTAAGCCGTAAATCAGTAGAAAGCTTATTATGATTTAATAAGTTAGTATTTTCAGACGCAAATATAATTTCTCATTCTGTTTACATGTGTTTTGCTCGAATCTGGATTAGACCGAGCATGTTCTGGTAAACGAGATCTTTTGAGTCTATGATTTAGTCCTCAAGATAATAACAGGAATTTTGCCAAACTATTAATAAAACCGGTAGACATAGCATAAAGAGCAGACTATATAAACCTGAACCCAGAGTCCCGTTTAATTTACCTTTTACTCAGTTTATTATCTTTCTTTTTATTTATAAAAACAAGTCAATTAATCCCCCTTTTGTGACACCTTAGGAATTAGATAATTCCTCTTTAGTCCACGGTTCGATATCCGGTCGCCTCCACTTTACTATACTACTGCGACCGGGATTTGTTTGCAGCCCGTAAGGTATTTTGAGTTTTTAATTTCTTTTTCATTTGTTTTAAATACGTCAGTTCCAACCACTCACATTATACGTCTGCAAAATGGCGTCGTTGCTGGGGACTTGATTTATTCTAGTCCCTAAGCCTAGATAATTCACTTGTTATATTATAATATTCTGTTTATACTATTTTGTTGTTGTTTTTATTTCTACTAATTTCTGTCATTTAATTATTACAGCATTTTAAATATCGCATTAATTCAGTTATTTATTTTCCAGTCATTTACTTTACTGTCATTTAAATCCCAGTCATTTACTTTTCCTATCATTAACATTCCAGTTATTAAATTTCCATTGTCCTTTAAATTTTAGTAATCTAAATTCTGTCATTTAAATTTCAGTCATTTAATTTTAGTCATTTAAATTTCAGTCAATTAAATTTAATTGTCATTTAAATTTCTATCATTTAAATTCCCTTGTTATTTAAATTCCGTTGTCATTTAAATTCCGCAATTTAATTTTGTCCTTTTCTTTATTTTGTTTTATTATTTTATTTGCTTAAACTCCATTTATCATTATTCTTTTTGTTATTTATTTCGGTTATTACTCTTGTAAAAAAAGTAGTCTTTATTTTTTTTGAATGTTCTTTTTAGATGTTTAATTTCCCCCTCCCTATTCTTCCCATTTCTATTTATTTTATCACATCACAAGTTTCTTTTCTTTTTGAGTGGTGAATGCCTTTTACCATGTCACACAGCCTTCCAGACAATATTAATAATCATACGGTTAGCTACATCCCTGAGATCGAGAGAACCTTTCTGCGCACTCTAAGGCAGAAACGATCTCAACAAAACACCACCACGGAGATAGAATCTAACCAGAAGCAGATATGACATCTTCACCAGCTACAGTTCGTAACATCAACAGGCCATCTAATCAAGGACAAAGCCCGCCATCATCCTTCCCCACCTTACCCCATCCGAATACGATGAGTGGCAAAAGCTGAAGCCATATCATCAGATCCGATGCGTAAAGGAGTTAGGCATGTTCGATGGCTCTAGTCCTGATGAAGCTCTGTTGCATGTCACCAAGTTTCTGCAACGTACCAACAGTTTAACCGCGACAAACGCAGTACTCCAATACGCGAGACTGTCCCTGTTCCCTCACAGCCTGACGGGAAATGCGAGTAAATGGTACCACAGCCTTACACCAAGTACCATTGGTACTTGGGATGATATGGCCCCAAGTTCTATGACAAGTTCCTACCCCGAGCCGAACGTTAGAAATGATTGCTGAGATCTACAATTTCAAACAGCCAGGATCAGAAAACATCTGTGAAACTTGGGACCATTTTAAAGGACTGCTGCTGACGTGTCCTCACCATGGTCTCACAAAAGAACAGTTATCTCAATTGTTCTACAAAGGCTTAATCAATCAATGCAAAAACAATGGTACTCTCCTCTTTAGGTGCTGATATTTTGAAAAAGCCAGGGGACAGTTTCTGAATGGGATAGAATCCCTCTGTGAAGAAATCAGAGACTGGGCTACGGGTGGATCAAGAGGCGGCACTCCAGGCTTATACCACATTGGAGAAAATGTAATAAGTTCAATCAGCTGATGAGAAGCCACGAGCAAGTCATGGAAAGCAATGCGCAGCAGGCGACGAAGGTAAGCACCCTGCAGAAAGTTTCGAGCATTGGCCATGAACTCCTACCCCCAACAAGCAAAGTCGATGATTTCTCGATCATCTACAACCCCTCCAGGCTATGCTACTCTATCCCTATCATCTCCTGATGTTTCTTGTACGCAATGTGGTGGGCCACACGATGATGAACGATGCCCCCAGTTACAAGAATTAAAAGCAGCGGAGGAAGCAAACTTTGTTGGCAAACAATTTAGGGTCAGACACCATGGCAGCGCAACATGCACCCCAATTTTCAAGGAGGCCAAAGGCAGTATCAGCAACCGCCTTATGGCAATGATGCTTCTTCAAGCCGACTGAATCAACCCTTCAAATCCCGACTCTAGAATGTCCCAAATGCAGGAGATGTTTAAAGCAATGATGAGTAAGACCGAGACACGCAAGATGAAGTCACAGCCCTTCGTAAAGACCAAAAGCCTGCAATCCCAAATCCTACAACTTCTCATCCAACAAAGACCTCCTGGCCAACTCCCCTCACAAACCAATCCAAATCCACGAGAGTATGCAAACGCAATTCATGTAGTGGACCAGACCATCACACTAGCTCAAAGGGAGCAACAACCAGAGAGTGAAATGGTCCATGAAGTCAACAGCGAGCTGAGGAAGAATACCTCGACATGAACCAACTGAAGCTCTATGCCAAATTAGTTGAGATAAATGAAATGATGGAAGGTCCACTAAACCTTGCATCGCAGCAACCGGAGAGCGAAATGGTTCATATAGTGGACGACTTTACTGAGGATTTGAGTAACTCTCTATCACCATCCCAGTTCGAACCTGAGCAAACGACATCAAACCTTCTGCTTGAGCTTGAAGACAAGCCATCAGAGGAGACAGCTACTACCTCACTTCATGGAGTCTCCTCCCTCTGAAGTCAACTACTGTTATTTTCCCTCCTTCTCTGTGCTATACCCTGAAAATGAGGATATTACATCCTCAAAAATGAAGAGGAGGAAATGCTAGCTCCCACCAGGACATCCAAACAAAACGCTACAATCATGAAACCCCGAACTTAATTAGGGTGATTAAATTACTCTAATATAATATTTAAGGCCTATTAGCCTAAAGAATTTGTAAAGAAAATAATCCAAAAGAAAAGAGAAACGCTTAAAAGGCGAAAAACGCTAAATTGAGCGTAGGTGACCCTAGAGAAATACATCCTTAAAAAGGGTATTAAATTAATTTAAACGGCTTAATAATGCCTAAATAATATATGGGAACAGTTCCGAAGGAAACGGATCCATAAAACGAATTAAACGCTAATAAGCTTTAGCGCACGTTTTTCGAGAAAACCCGAAAACGTGACTTTAAGTGGTCAAACGAACCCGTAAAATTATAGTTCATCAAATAACTATAAATAAACATTAATGGAAGCTTAAGAGCCATTAAAATTAAAGAAACGAGAAAATCCCAGTAAACGGGCCCCGGTTAGTGAATAGTGTGTAAAACCGGGTAATTAACGAGCGTTTTCAGTAAAAGACGAAAAACGCTCCAGCTGGTCCACTTATATGGGGCCAGTTTTAAAGGGGGAGCCAGCTCTATCTCCACACACACTAAGTAATAAAAAAAGAAAGAAAAAGAAAGAAAGGAAGGAAAAGTACAAAAGCAAAAAAAAAAAATACCTCTCCTCTCATTTCCTCCACTCTCTCTTCTTCTTTTTCCTTTCCCCACCGTGAGCCCTCTTCTTCCTCCCCTTCCTACTGGAGATTTTGAGCTTCACCAAACAGCCATGGCTTCTCCACTTGCCTCCCTTGTACAAGCTGTTGAAGCTCAAAATTCAAAATAAATTACATATTCTTTTCCTCTCATCATCCTCAACACTTCTCTCTTTTAAAAATTTCAAAGGATGAAGTTGACCCCCATGGTTTTTGGCCATTGGAAGAGAAAAGCACATCATATTGTAGCTTGGATCCTCTCTCTCTCTAAGGTAAAAAATATTAAAGAAAAGCTCACTTTTCTTCTTCACTTCCTTCCTAGCCGATTTTTGCTCTCTCTCTTACCTTATTCTCTCCTCTTGTTTTGGAGCCTTGTTTCAAACTCCAATGTGGAATAACCCCTTCTTGATTCAAGGGTGAAAACCCCTCTTAAAGCTTCAAAAGGTAAAACCATAAACTATGTGCTTTAAGCCCTTCCATTGAATTTGAATGATTCTAAGGGTTTAGAGTTTTAATTACACTCTTTATGTGTTCTTGAATGTTGGGAATGGAGTTTGGCAACTCCATTGCCCATGTGACCGAATTTGTGAAGAGGAGGGAGAGGAGAAGACTTGAAATGGAGCTCATGATAATTTACGGTAAGAAACTACCTTAATGACTTTATTAATGGTTTTAGAATTGGGTTTGGGAAAAATAAAAGATGAATAAAATCTGGAGCAATAATGTGCTTGATTGTGATTAGTAGGACTTTGGATATTGGTTTGAATTAAGGGCCTTGGAGCCAAGTGATTTTGGAATTGTGTTATATTGTTGTTTGGTAAATTTTGAATGGAGTTTGTGTGCTGGTAGGACCCCTTGTGGGTGTGGCTAGAATAGGAATGAAAAATTGATAGAGTTGATGGATTGGGAGATGTTAAATTTATGGGGAGGTTATGGCAAAAGTTGGAAGAAATAATGTGTTCTAGGTGTTGTAATGAATAAAACACCTAGGGAATGAACTAGGTATGGAAGGGATCTATTGGATTAGTTAACCCCTCTTGATGGATATAAGGGTAGGAAAAGGAAGAGGCAAAATCTGTAGCATAGGAGTATTGAAATGCTTTGAAAAACAAGGAAAAAGTTAGTGTTAGAATAGTGGAAGTGAGAGTTGGACTGGGTTTTAGAATGGTGTATATCTAGGAATGAATTGGAATGGTAAGATGGCATTAGAACAAAGTGCAAAATGCAAAGAGGGGTGTAGGGGACTGCACAAGGGTGTAAAGTATGAAAAATTGAATGGAAATTTGTAGAATTTGAACAAGATGAGTAGAGTATTGGACCATGGATTAAGGAGTTTTAGTCAGTGTTTAAGTTGTGTTTAAATATGTACAAAACATGTGAAATTATGGAATGATTGGAGGTGGATTAAGGGTTGATTTGGGGTTGAAAATCAACCTAGTAGTAGTTTTTAGCAGGGTCCGGGAGCTAGGATATGTACCAAGTCCCGGACCGCACTTAAAATCAATTCGAGACTCAGCATAGGTAGTGATAAGTCAGGAATTTACCTATCTCTGCTGGTCATGGAATTTACCTATCTCTGCATGGTCTTTTAGACCCAATTTGTTATCGTTTAGTGCTAAATTCCTGTCTTATGAGCATTTTTATGTTTCTTGTTGCAATTGTTCTCTTTTATGGTTTGTGTGTACTTTTTCAGGCTTTAATCTCAAAGAAACACATTCCTATCATTGCTGGAACATATGGCAAATCAAAACAAGCCAAATAGAGTCAAGATATTCATCATCGAATTAAAATCAAGCTTGGTCCGGGCCCTAACTATGGAGCTAAGACCCGGACCACATGGTAGCCCATCGAATCAAATCAAGTGTGTCCGGGCCCTAATGAGCTAAGCCCGGACCACATGGCAGCTACAACTCTCGAAATGAAATCAAGCTGGTCCGGGCCCTATATGAGCCAAGACCCGGACCACCATGAGGCTCTCTCTCGACCAGATTTCATGCCTGGTCCGGGACTTGATACACGGCCTAAGTCCCGGACCACACAGACGATCTAAATTTGCTTCTCAAAGTTCACGGTCCGGGCCCTCTTCCACAAGCCAAGACCCGGACCACATGGGAATCGACAGTCTGTAGCGCCGCGATTGAAAAAAGAAGATATTCTCTTCTTATTATACTGCCGCCCCATTACTCTGTCGACTTTTATTAACCACCGCCCACCTCAATATCCATCCTGATTAATCTGTTTCTTTCCAGCAACCAAAACCATCGCACTCACAATTCTTTATCTTGCATGCCCATCATTTTCCACCGCCCTCTGTGTGCTACGTACTCACCCGAGAGTACTATAAATAGAGTGCTAATATTTCTCATTCAGCACACAGCCCTTGAGGCAACAATCTCTCTTCCATAAATCCTCCATATTTCACTCCCATCTAGTACGTAGTAGTTTTACTACTACTACTACTAACATTCCCATCACCTCCATACTCCACTCCACACAGTACGTAGTAGTTTTAATACTACTACTACTAAATCATCTCCTTCACATAAAACACCATCCACTCCTCCACACAACATTCATCCACATACACCTTCATTAATCATCCCATTTTCCACCGGAAGATAGAAGATCAAGCAGGAGAAGAGAAGGAAGAATTGCTCAACCACCTTCATAAACATGGCTTCTTCTATCCCTCTCTTAATTTTACTTATCATTATGCTTGAGTAATTCTATTAGCACTTTGGGATGGGGGTATGAACTTAAATCCCCCATCTATGTTGTAAAACCTACACTTTATTTATTATGGTTGTTTTCTCTCTTTTATTTCATTAATGTTATAACCTGATCATTTATAGCATTTATGGTAATTTCCAACAACATATGATTTTGAGTTGGGAGTTGTGACCGAAAAAAGAGAGAACCTTAGATTATGGCTAGCTTGATTAGTTGGTGAAATTTAAGGCTATTAATATGGACTTGTTGTTAATGCTATCTAGTGATTTGAACTCTACTTGATTAGAGAGTTGGAAGCAAGCTAGGTAAGAATTGGTTTATTCATGATTTGAAGGACCTTTATTAGTCCAGATAGACAACTGAGTAAAGTGGGTTTACTAATATAGTGGGGTGAATTTAGGGGATTACAACTATCCTAAAGGTGCTTTCCATTCCAATTCATTACATCACATTTTATCTACTGCTTTTATTTTACAATTCCTCTTTGAACCAAACCAATACACTTGCCTTCGGCTAAACCCCCTTATTTACTGTTTTATAACCGACTACCGAAACTAGGGAGATCGATATACCAATTTCCTAGTGGAACGACATCTTTACTACTACATCCGACTAGGGTTCACTTGCCCTTTTTCTGTGCTACAATAACACCATCTTAAAACTATCAACAAGTTTTTGGCGCCGCCGCCGGGGAAATTGATAGTCCCTATCACTTTCCCCAGTTTCGGTAATTTCGGTTTCATTTATTTTGAATCTCCTTTAACTCTTATTTTTCTTTTCTCCTGTGCATGCCAAGTACTCGATCTAGCAACTCTCCTCTCGCTAGTCCAAGGTCCGACCCTGAAAGATCATTCAGGAGGAGCAGAAGGAATTTATTCAATCACACCATGGCCGATGATCACCAAGAGCCAGAAACCCAACACCGACCTCTCAAAGACTACCACCGGCCGAACACCGAAGGAAGACCATCAGCGATAGTTCTTCCAACCTTGACACCAAATGAAGCTTCTCAATGGACTTCAAAACCCATTTTATCACTGCAATTCGGGATCAAGGAAAATTCAGCGGGCGAATCCGGATGATGCTCCAAATCACTTGAGCCTCTTCTTGGACTTCTGCAACTCATTCGGCAAAACGGGCAATCTAACGAGAGGATCCGGCTACAACTCTTTCCACATTCATATCCGACTCAGCTCTAAGATGGTATCGAAGCCTCCCGTCAAGATCTATCCAAACATGGGAGCAAATGGCTAGCAAGTTTCTTGCCAAGTACTATCCCACAAGCAGGACGAGGCAGCTAATCGGCGAAATAAACACCTTCTGCCAAGAACCAGGCGAGACTTTATACGATGCTTGGGACCGGTTCAAAGAGATGCTATTGAACTGCTCACACCATGGCCTAGACGACCAATCACTATGCTTGTCATTCTTCAACGGGCTAGACGACGCCAACCGCCTTCTTGTAAACTCCTCTGCAGGAGGAAGTTTCATGACAAAGTCTCCTGAAGAAGGATGGCGCTTTAGAGACAATGACAGCGACACAAGACAATGGTCCAGAGCAAAGGGGAGAGCACCAAGAGCAGCCGGCCTTCTTCATGTACAACCCACCGATCATCTCTCAGCACAGATCTCATCTCTCACAAGATGGTAGAGAAGCTAGCTACCGCACAAACCGAAATTGTCAAGACAATAGCTTCTTCATCTTCCAGCCAAACCTCAGAGGGATGTGCCATTTGTGCGGGTCCTCACGACACTAGATGCTGTGAGGGAGAGATGAACCAACAAGAGGATGTAAACTTCATCGGCAACCAAGCATACAACAACAACAAGCGCCATGGAGAAACCATCCAAACTTTTCGTGGAGAACCGACCAAGGCCAAGGAGGACAGAGACAAACTTACAACAACTCCCAAGGGTACAGACCCCAACAATCCAATCAACCTTCAAACCTTCAACAAGGGTATAAACCACAAGGAGCTCCTCCGGGTTTCCAAAATCAAAAACAACAAGAGCCACAATCTTCTGCCCCCAGCGGGACTTCAAGGTTAGAGAACCTAATGGCTGACTTTATCATCGCTACAAAGACCAAGTTTTCAGAACAAGAGGCTTTCAACAAAAACATTGAAACCCAGCTTAGTCAGATATCTCAGCAAATCTCTCCCGAAGACCACCGGGCACCCTTCCAAGTCAACCAAATCCCAATCCAAGGGAAGAAGCTAAAGCAATAACCTTGAGAAGCGGCCGGGATCTTCAACCCTCCTACCCACCAGACAAACAAGAAATCCAAAGTCAAGATCATCAAGAAGAAGAACAAGAATTGTTGAGGAAGTTCCTCCTCAACCGAAAGACACTCCCAAGGAGAAAGGCTCCTGAATCATCTTCTCCTTCTACTCTTGCTAGACCTCCACTTCCTCTTCCATTCCCAAATAGACTTAAAAAGAGAAACTTAGATGAACAATTTGGGAAGTTTTTAAGCATCTTTAACAAACTGACAATCAATCTTCCTTTTGCAGATGCTCTGAAACAAATGCCGATCTACGCCAAGTTCATGAAGGACATCCTAGCTAATAAAAGAGCAACACTTGGAACGGAGACGGTGCAGCTCACTGAAGAGATCTCGCAGTCCTACTACGGAACCCTCCTCCAAAACTTGGAGATCCTGGTTTGCCTATAATCCCTTGCTCTATCGGTAATATAAATTGTGGTAGTGGATTATGTGATCTAGGTGCAAGCATAAATCTCATGCCTCTTTCAATTTTCAATAAACTTGGGATTGGTGAATGTGCACCCACTGCCATGCAATTACAACTAGCTGATAGGTCTCTAGTCTTCCCAAAAGGGAAAGTCGAGGATTTGGTAGTGACCGTAGGGACATTTGTTTTTCCGCAGATTTTATTCATCGATATGGAGGAGGATGCTAGAGTTCCACTAATTTTAGGTCGTCCTTTCTTAAGAACTGCTAGGACTCTGATAGATGTGGAAAGTGGAAAAATTATCTTAAGATTCCATGATGAGAAACTTGAATTTGACATGTCCAAGGTAGTAAAGAAACCCGCACATGCGGAAGCTGCTTTCACTATAGATATTGTTGAATCTCTTTTACAAGATAATTACTCTAATTGCTTTAAGTGTGATACTTTGACTACTGCTCTGACTGATCCTTGTGGAGACCGGGAGGATGAACCAGAAGTAAAAGAGATGGTGGCTGAATTAGACAGGAGGTCTATGCCCTATCGATCATACTACCCACCACCAGAGCCCTTGGAACGGAATGCACAAAAGCTCCTCACCTCGATCGAGAAGCCACCTACCATAGAATTGAAGCCTCTTCCCTCTCATCTAAAATATGTCTACCTAACTGACCCCTGTGATCTTCCTGTCATTATCTCCTCTTCTCTCACAGGTACACAGGAGGACAGTTTGTTGAAAGTGCTTCGAAGCCACAAAAGAGCCATCGGGTGGTCCATTTCTGATATAAAGGGTATCAATCCTAACTTCTGCACTCATCGAATCTTCATGGAGGATAGCTTCAAACCACTAGTTCAACCACAAAGGAGGCTGAACCGAACATGAAAGAAGTTGTCAAAAAGGAGGTGCTTAAACTACTGGACTCCGACATCATCTACCCCATCTCTGATAGCAAGTGGGTGAGTCCGGTGCAAGTGGTGCCAAAGAAGGGAGGAACTACGGTACCTAATGAAAGGGGTGAGTTAGTCCCCCAACGAACTATTACAGGGTGGAGAGTCTGTATAGACTACAGAAAGCTCAATGCCGCCACAAGAAAGGATCATTTCCCCTTGCCATTCATTGATCAGATGCTCGAAAGGCTGGCAGGTCAAGATTACTACTGTTTCCTTGATGGTTATTCGGGATACTTTCAAATCCCCATAGCCCCTGAAGATCAAGAAAAGACAACCTTCACCTGCCCGTATGGAACTTTTGCCTACCGAAGGATGCCATTTGGTCTATGCAATGCACCTGCCACATTCCAAAGGTGCATGATGGCCATATTCTCAGATTTCTTGGAGAAAAGCATCGAAGTGTTCATGGATGATTTCTCAGTTTTCGGGCTCACATTTGAAACTTGTTTAGCAAACTTGGATGCCATACTGACACGATGTGAAGAGACAAACTTGGTGCTCAACTGGGAGAAGTGCCACTTCATGGTCAGGGAAGGGATTGTCCTTGGACATAAGATCTCCTCCAAAGGCATAGAAGTTGACAAGCCAAGGTAGAAGTTATCGAGAAGCTCCCGCCACCAAACTCAGTCAAAGACATAGAAGCTTCCTCGGGCATGCCGGCTTCTACAGGAGGTTTATAAAGGATTTCTCAAAAATCTCTAAACCCCTTTGTGACCTCCTAGCCAAGGATACCAAATTTGACTTCACCCAGGAATGCCTTGAATCCTTTAATACTTGAAGAATGCCTCATCTCAGCTCCTATTGTGGTGTCACCAGATTGGAATCTTCCTTTCGAAATCATGTGCGATGCCAGTGACTACGCAGTTGGGGCGCTCTGTGTCAGAAGAGAGACAAGGTGTTGAGAACCATTTATTATGCTAGCAAGACCTTGAATGACGCCCAGAAGAACTACTCTACAACCGAAAAGGAACTTCTGGCGATCGTCTTTGCACTAGATAAGTTCCGCTCTTATCTCTTGGGTAGCAAGGTAATTGTACATACCGACCATTCAGCTCTCAAATATCTCTTCACCAAAGAGACGCCAAACCGAGGCTCTTGCGATGGATTCTGTTGTTGCAAGAATTTGAAATCGAAGTTAGGATAAACCAGGCACTCAAAATGTTGTTGCTGATCACTTGTCTCGTTGGAGACACCGGAAGAAAATGCTCCTATAAATGAACTTTTTCCAGATGAAACCGTATTCACCATTGGAGAGACCGGAGATCCATGGTTTGCCGACATTGCAAACTACTTGGTAAGAGGAGTAATACCATTTGAGCTTACATACCAGCAGAGGAAGAAATTTTTCGCTGACGTTAAATACTACTTTTGGGATGACCCTTACCTCTTCCGAGTCTGTGCCGATGGAATGATCAGAAGGTGTGTACCACAAAATGAAGTTCACAACATTCTCAACCACTGCCACTCTCTCGAAGCAGGAGGACACCACGGACCAGCAGGACAGCAGCCAAGGTACTACAGTCCGGATTCTTCTGGAAAACACTTCATAAAGATGCCATGCCTTTAGCCGCTTGTGACCGTTGCCAATGCTGGGGAACATATCCCGAAAGCATGAGATGCCATTAAATGTGATGATCGAGGTTGAACCCTTTGATCTATGGGGCATCGACTTCATGGGTCCTTTTCCCTCCTCTCACTCCAATCTCTCTTCATCTTGGTGGCAGTTGACTATGTCACCAAATGGGTGGAAGCCATTGCATCCCCCACCAATGATGCCAAGGTGGTACTAAGTTCTTAAAGAAAAACATCTTCACAAGATTTGGGGTGCCTCGAGCAATTCTCAGTGATGGGGGATCTCATTCTGCAATAAACAATTCGATGCATTAATGGAAAAATATGGAGTGAGACATAAAGTATCCCTACCTTACCACCCTCAAACCAATGGACAAGCCGAGGTAACCAACAGAGAATTGAAATGGATACTGCAAAAGACCGTGAACTCATCCAGGAAAGATTGGTCTTTAAAACTCGACGATGCACTATGGGCTTACCGAACAGCATACAAGACCCCATAGGGATGTCTCCATACCGTCTTGTCTTCGGAAAGGCTTGCCACTTACCCGTCGAGTTAGAACACAAATCCTATTGGGCTGTGAAAGCCCTGAACTTCGACCTAAAGAGTGCCGCTGACAAAAGAAAGTTTCAACTCACCGAACTAGAAGAATTCCGGGAAAATGCCTATGAGAACAACCGCATCTACAAGGAAAAGACTAAGAGATGGCATGACAAATGATCCTAAAGCGGGAGTTCCATGAGGGCGATCGAGTGTTGCTTACAACTCAAGATTAAAACTCTTTCCGGGAAAACTAAAATCACATTGGTCTGGACCATTCACCATCACCAAAGTGACTCCATATGGTGCAATCGAGCTCAAAAACGTCAAGGGAGAAACATTCATGGTCAATGGGTCCAGGTTGAAGCACTACCTCGGAGGAAACATCGGGAAGGTTGATGAACATCCTCTTTACTTACAAGAAATCAGGTTTGATCTAACCTCACATGGTCTAGCCAAAGACCGAAAAGACGGGCAGCTCATTGGGAGGCAACCCAATCTTTTTACATTTTCTTCTTTCTTTTAGTTTTGATTCATGTTTTATGTGTGCTAATTACTTTATTAGCTACTTTTCTTTGGTTGTTTGTTGTCAAATTGTAGGCTAGATGAAAGAAGCGAAACAGAGCATTATAAGACAAACCTTCGGTGGAATAAAACGGTGTGGTCCGGGACTTTAAACAGACCCTAAGGCCCGGACCAAATACGCAGCAAACAAGGGAAAAACAGTCACGAGTGGTCGGGACCTTACTACTACCTAAGGCCCGGACCATATTCCACAACGACTCTCGACCTCTTTTGATATAGTGGTCCGGGACCTTATCACTACCCTAAGGCCCGGACCAACACTCACTACGAAAAAAAAAAAAAAAGAGGGACATTAATGACTATCGGGCTCCAGGTCGTCTTCTACCTTCAATGCCACGACTGAAATCCCTAACCACATTCCCCAGTCGCAACCTCTCTCGCCCTCTCGACATCGCCTTCGCCATCCACAGCTCCAGCCACCACCGAACTCCACACCGCACTTCTCCCTCTCTCGCAAACACCACCACCCATATTCCCATCTCAGACAACAACCACAGCACCACCCGACACCACCACCTCCCATTCCCGTCCTCGCACCACACACCGTCGCTGCTCTCGCCATTCTCAGCAACACCACCTCTCCTCCATTTCGCCGTCGAAATCTTACCACCAAACCTATCCCACCGCCCTGTTCCTTCTCACCCAGAACCACCGCACCGCATTCACTCTTCTCCTCCAGTTCGCCGTCGCCGTCCTCGTCCCAACACCAGCACCACCTCAACTTCACAACCCGTCGCCCATCATCGACTCACACCCACATTCCCATCTTCGACTGCGCACACCAACATACCACCAGCCTCCACCTCCTTCCTCGCCGTCCTCTGTCGCCAGCACACCACCACCACACCACCACACCCAACCGACAACAACTAACGCCACCACCTGCACCACCACCAGCCACCTCTGTCGACTTCGCCACAACCACCACCAACGCCCCTCCATCCACACCAAACTTTCACAAACCCAATCACCACCTCATATTACTCAGCGCGCTCTTCCTATTCGAATTACCACCAAACACCCCCCTATGTACTCCATCCTGACAGTGAGCAATTACAAGCGCCCACACTGTGCCCTTTCCCCAAATTTTTGCACAAACCAAACGCTCCCTAAATATCCAAACACATCCTTAAATATCCAAAAATTCCAAACGCACCCTCAAAATCCAAACAAGTCCTTAAAAATCCAAAATTCAAATGGCACCGAAGCGCGCTCGAAACAACACTGCCGGGGCTTCTTCTTCATCAGCCGCCGGTCCACTTCGGGTCCAAGAAACTGAGCTGTCAGAATTCATCTCTCGAGCTACGTGGGATTGGTTCCGGGCCAAGGAACGCAAAATTCTCTACCAAAGGTCAGTGTGCCCATCTTTAATCACTGAGTTCAATTTAGAACAAATATTTGGGGCAAAGAACTGGTTATGTCTGCTGACCCGGGGAGGGGAATTCCACCCGCGCTTGGTGAAACTCTTCTATGCCAATGCCACGGTGAGTGAGAATGGCAGAGTCATTAATTCGGAGGTTAAGGGGAAGAAGATAAGAGTGAGTAGCTCGGGTATTAGAGATGCCCTGGGATTACCTGTTAGGACTAGAAACCCGACTGACGAGGACAGAGAAAATCAAGAACTACGTGAGCGTCAGGCCAAGGAACATTATCTGAATCTGGTGGTGAATGATCCAGCGGTCCAAAACCGCCAGAGGCGGAACCAGAGAGACAAGCAGGTGATTACGGGTGACAAATACCCACACCTTTGGAGCGTCTGATCTTGGGGATCATCATGTATAATGTCCGTCCCAGGGAGTGTGCGGACCTGAATGTCATCGACTGCTATGTCCTGCGCTACCTATTGGATGAGGAGCTTGCGCGGGCAGCATACCCCATCGCTCTGCATGGGATCATCTTTCAGTCCATGCTTCGGATTGTTGACACAGACAGCAGTGGCTCTCTTCCCTTCCCCCACCTACTGCAGTCGTTCTTCGATGACGCCGGGGTAGATTGCTCAAATGAAGAACCCCAGTACCCCCGGTCTTCCATTGACACGATGATGATGCGTTTCTATAATTGGGAGAAGGTGGATGATCAGTGGGTGAAGCGCCGACGCGCTGCACGCGCTCCCCGAGTTGCTGCGGCTGCTGATGAGGCTGAGGTTGCTGATGAGGGTGATGCTGCTGCTGGCGGTGAGATCCCAGATTTCCAGATTCCTGCTGATCCGGCCCCGGGGTATGACGCGATGCTACAGGAGTTCAGGGACTGGAGGGGGACTGCTACAGCCTACTTTGACGGCTTTCAGCGTCAGCTGGCTGGTATGGTGAGAGGCTCACATCGTTAGAGACCCGTCATGCTGAGTACGAGGCTCGACAGACTGCTCAGTTTGCTGAGTACCAGGCTCAGCAGGCTGCTCAGTTTGCTGCATACCAGGCCCAGCAGGATGCCCGATTCCAGGATTATGATGAGCGCTTTTCACAGTTGGAGTCCTGGCGCATGCCCCGGCGGTAGTCCCTGAGTTGGTTTATGCCCCCCTTCTCCATCATTATCCTTATCTTCTTTTTTGCATTTGTGGATTTTCTGATGAATTTGAAATTTGTGATGTTTTAATGACTTTTAGCTTGTTAGGTTGCACTTTCTGGGATCTTTCATTTTCTTTTTGGTTTGTTATGGTGACTGTGATACCTCTGCTACTGCTACTGCTTGTTTATTATTACTTGACTTTGTTGCAATATCTGCTGCTGCTACATTCACACAGGACTGCCATATTTTTGTGTGTGCGATATCGAAAGAAAACAAAGGAGACTCTGCCGAAATTTTTCCAACGCCCCTTAAGACTCCCGTTCCTTGTCTTAAGTGTGGGGACGTCATCTTCACCATTTATTCAGGGGAGTCCTACTCTTTCTTTTGCACTATACTCATATTCTAGTAGCAATGAGGACATTGCTCTTTTCTAAGTGTGGGGAGTATGGGGTTGCATATCTAATTACTTGTTTTCTGTGGCTCCTGGCAGTACTTATTCTCCCTTCACTAACCTTTGATGACCCCACAAAAAAAATTTTTAACTCGACACACTGGGTTTTCTGTGGTGGTCAGATGCATTAGTCGGGAATAACGTACGAGTAGCGAACATTTTTGAGATTTAATCTGAAACTTCGGTCATAAGAACTTTGATTACACTGCTTGGATTGTCCGCTTTGGTTAAAATTTTCATCCATTCATTCAATAAAAGGTGAGACCATTTTGTGACTATTCTGTTTAAACTAACTTGGGGCTTTGGAAAGTTTTGGAATGAATGGAAGGAAAGGACAAAGGCAAGGTACTCCTCTAATCTACTCTGAACCGGAACAGGCCTCTCCCATTCGGTAATTAAGCCCATGGAGTGCCTCATCACTCATCTACCTAAGATCATCTGATCTGGGATAGAAGGCCCAACACCGCTACAAGGATGGGGAGAAAAAGTCTGAGGGGATGAAATGAATAATGCTTACTCAGAAAAATTGGAAGGAAAGTTCTTTCATGCTAAACAGTTTATTGCAAATTCTTCCTTGATTATGAGTATGTGGCAATGAAAGGTAATGTGGAATATGACATTACTTCTTGCCCCTTGTCGTCCAATGAATTGTGGAAAGCAAAAAGGAAAGTAAAGCCCTGAGTTTAGTTTGGATTAAACAGTTATGATGATGATCTCATGCATTTGTCAAACACTCTAGCTTCACTGTTTAAGAAAACTTGCAGTACTAGTCATTGTTTCTTATGACTGTTTCTCAGCATTGGATTTCCTTGTACATTTTCCTGACCTGATAAATCCCCGCTTTTGAAAACCTGGTACATTTTGCTTGCAGTAATTGCTTGAGGACAAGCAAAGGTTAAGTGTGGGGATGTTGATAAGTCAGGAATTTACCTATCTCTGCATGGTCTAAGTCAGGAATTTACCTATCTCTGCATGGTCTTTTAAGACCCAATTTGTTATCGTTTAGTGCTAAATTCCTGTCTTATGAGCATTTTTATGTTTCTTGTTGCAATTGTTCTCTTTTATGGTTTGTGTGTACTTTTTCAGGCTTTAATCTCAAAGAAACACATTCCTATCACTGCTGGAACATATGGCAAATCAAAACAAGCCAAATAGAGTCAAGATATTCATCATCGATCTAAAATCAAGCTTGGTCCGGGCCCTAACTATGGAGCTAAGACCCGGACCACATGGTAGCCCAACTCTTGAATCAAATCAAGTGTGGTCCGGGCCCTGATTATAGAGCTAAGACCCGGACCATATGGCAGCTACACTCTCGAAATGAAATCAAGCTTGGTCCGGGCCCTGATTATGAAGCCAGACCCGGACCACCATGAAGCAACTCTCTCGACCAGATTTCATGAATGGTCCGGGACTTGATACATGGCCTAAGTCCCGGACCACACAGACGGTGATTTAAAATCACTTCTCAAGATTCACGGTCCGGGCCCTCTTCCCCAAGCTAAGACCCGGACCACATGCTGGAATCGAAAAATCTGTAGCGCCGCGATTGAAAAAAAGAAGATATTCTCTTCTTATTATACTGCGCCGCCCCATAACTCCCATGTCGTACTCCCTTTCCAGATTAACCACCGCCCCAGCCTCAATAATCCATCACTGATTAATCTGTTTCTTTCCAGCAACCAAAACCATCGCACTCACAATTCTTTATCTTGCATGCCCATCATTTTCCACCACCCTCTGTGTGCTACGTACTCACCCGAGAGTACTATAAATAGAGTGCTAATATTTCTCATTCAGCACACAGCCCTTGAGGCAACAATCTCTTCTTCCATAAATCCTCCATATTTCACTCCCATCTAGTACGTAGTAGTTTTACTACTACTACTACTAAACATTCCCATCACCTCCATACTCCACTCCACACAGTACGTAGTAGTTTTAATACTACTACTACTAAATCATCTCCTTCACATAAAAACCATCCACTCTCTCCACACAACATTCATCCACATACACCTTCATTAATCATCATCCCATTTTCCACCGGAAGATAGAAGATCAAGCAGGAAAGAGAAGGAAGAATTGCTCAACCACCTTCATAAATATGGCTTCTTCTATCCCTCTCTTAATTTTACTTATCATTATGCTTGAATTCTATTAGCACTTTGGGATGGGGGTATGAACTTAAATCCCCCATCTATGTTGTAAAACCTACACTTTATTTATTATGGTTGTTTTCTCTCTTTTATTTCATTAATGTTATAACCTGATCATTTATAGCATTTATGGTAATTTCCAACAACATATGATTTTGAGTTGGGATTGTGACCGAAAAAAGAGAGACCTTAGATTATGGCTAGCTTGATTAGTTGGTGAAATTTAAGGCTATTATATGGACTTGTTGTTAATGCTATCTAGTGTTTGAACTCTACTTGATTAGAGAGTTGGAAGCAAGCTAGGTAAGAATTGGTTTATATTCATTTGAAGGACCTTTATATTAGTCCAGATAGACAACTTGAGTAAAGTGGGTTTACTAATATAGCTGGGGTGAATTTAGGGGATTACAACTATCCTAAAGGTGCTTTCCATTCCAATTCATTACATCACATTTTATCTACTCTACTGCTTTTATTTACAATTTCCGCTGTGAACCAAACCAATACACTTGCCTTCGGCTAAACCCCCCCCCCCTTATTTACTGTTTTATAACCGACTACCGAAACTAGGGAGATCGATATACCAATTTCCTAGTGGAACGACATCTTTACTACTACATCCGACTAGGGTTCACTTGCCCTTTTTATGTGCTTCCAATAACACCCATCATAAAACTATCAACAGTAGTGGTCCGGGACCTTAGTCCAGGACCAAGTCCCGGACCAGGGTGTAAAAAAATACCGAGAGTGAGGTTCTTGTATGGTCCGGGACCTAGGGTGCGGACCAAGTCCCGGACCACCCCCAGATTTCAACAGAAGTGTTTTTAAGGCTTTAAAACATGGGGGATTGATTGGTATTGGTTTTAGATGATGTTTAGGAGTTGTTTGGTGACCTTTAAAGGTCCTAAGAAGTGTAAACAAGTTTGAGAAGTGATTGAGTAAGTTAAGGAATTAAGTACACTAAGTTAAACCGAGATAACGGGATAACGGGGTAAGTACGGGAGTAGCATTTATATACGACCGTAGCACCTTAATAATAATTGAACCATTTGACATGTAATTAGTGGTTCAAGAATAAGGTTCGAGGAACAAGTGTGAGCCAAGGAGCGTGAGAGCACCCGGTAAAGATGAACCCCGGTGAAAGGTATGATTTTCTCATGCTCTGTATCCTAACTTGGTTACCCCGATTTGTGTGCTTGTTTGATTGTGTGATCACCTAACAAGATATTGCACGAATCGATTGTGTGCACTTAATAGTGCTTGTATTGTATTGCTGTTTTGCTGGATTGAATTTAGACCAAGTTTGTATAATTCATGAAATGGATGAATGATGAATGAGTCGCTTGTATATGATTGTGTATCGTAGTGCGACCCATGGTTGGGTCTTGATTGCTTAAGGACTCGAAGAAGGAGTCGTGATGTGAAATAACGAGAACGAGGTAACCCACGATAACCATCTATTAACGGACAACGATAAACCAAACTTATAAAACTTACTCGAAATGAGAACAAGCGACACATAAGGCTAGAGAACATCCTTAATATCAATAGTCACCTCCTATGCAAGGATGAGACCCAATGTTAGAAAATGAACATAAATCCTAAGTAATGGAAGTGTAGGGGCGACCCGTAAATCGGCAGATACAACGGGATAGAAATCTCCTAAGTTGTATGATAGCTTCGAGGGAGATGCGGCTGACTGATTATATATATGTATTTATATATGAGTACCTATTGTTACTAACCCAGAGCTGGGTTAGGGGGATTGTGAGTCACGCTGCAAGGAAGAGGAAGCAAGAGCGTATGTTTCCGAATCCATGGTCGAACTCCCTTGTTACCGCCCGGGCCGTGTGCCACATAGTGGTGCCCGACTGGAGTAAGACCGGCAGAGCTTACCCGTCTAAAGAGGTACGCTGAGTATTATGGGATAGGGAGAGAGAACATGAAGTATGTTTCTAATCCCGTATTGAGATTATAAAATCCCGGTGTTGAGACCTATATATGTCTCTGCCCGAAGGCCTTTGAGGCTTAACCTAAAATTATTCAAGAGTAGAATGATTAAGTAAACTAGGTCAGGACCGAGAGTGTCCAATGATCTAGGAGTCAAGTAAACTACCCGGTTGGGATGGAAAGTTGGTAAATGACGAGAATGAAACTCTCTTGAGATATGGACTCTCAAGGTAAGGTAAATGAATTTATTGAGTTGGATGTGATATCTGTGTGGATTGTATTTCTGGATTGAATATGGAGTGTTGTGTGAAGGTACATGTATGATGTTTGTTGTATTGCATGCTGTTTGAAATAAAATGAACCGTTGCTCTCGACCAAATAGTCGGCGTACCCTCGCTAGTATGCGGGTATGCGGAAGTCATATTCAGCGTAAGCTGAGCCCCTAGGGGCAAACGTTTTTAGTGTGCAGGTACCCGTAGCGGACATGATCATGGTAAGAGACCGGCAGCTAAGCTTGGATAGCTAGGCGTGAAGTATAGATAGTAGTGATTGGTATTGGCCTTGTAGCCGGTCACCGTTCGAGAGTAGGACGGGGTTGTGATTAAGCATGGGTAGTTGTTAAATATTTGTATTGATGTGTTATGGAAATGTAAGCCGAAAGGTCATCAATAATGTTGGGAATTGTAGATACTCGATATAGTATTAAATGGAGATTGTATTGTATATCATGGGATTGAAGGTTGTATTTGGTTTGAGAATTGATAAGGGAATGGAATGTATCATTTGTATAGTGTACCCGGTAAAGACCCATCAGACCGATAGTGTGTTGTATTGTTTGTTTGGAATTAGCCTTGTTAGTCACGTGGGTGGCTAACGGAATTGTTTCAACCCCCCAGTCGTATTAGAATTTCCGCTGCTGGTGTATTGATAATGGAGACGGGTTAAGAGTAATGGTGAGATTACCGGTAGGGGTGTTACAAAAAGTGAGAGCGAAGTATCGCTCTGATGGTCTGAATACCGAGTTTAGGAAAATACCGAGTTAGGAAGTAGAGACATAGGGCTAAGGGTTGAGTGTTAGCGTGCGAGGTACGCTAGATAGGAACTTCCAGTATGATCTGGATACCTACATAACCAATCCCACCCTCCGCGACCCCGTATTAAAGTTGGGAAAAGAACGCCAAGAGATGGAAAGACCTCTCATACTCGGGTTAACCCGATCTGGTAGTTGTAGAATAAACTTTGTAAAGAGAGAGAACCAGTCATACGTAGTTTTCCAAGAACTGGAAATCCTGAAGACGGTTCCCGTTTGAACAACAATAACCGTACTGAACGGCAGAAGACTGAAGATCCTAAACATAGGATAGTGAAATTTGCGGCACCATGGGGCGACGTGCTTCGCAGTCGCGAGATCCATGCGCAGCCAACAAGAAGGGAAGCATAGCTACACAATGAGCAGAAAAGCGAAGTAACAAAACCCGAAACAAGAGAGCCTACGGACTAGATGCATGACAATATCGTCAACGGTAAACAAACTGACTAAGGATTAGTTTAAGATTGGATAAACTCCAAACCTACAACGCCAAAGGCGGTAATCCCAAAATAACATAGTTCGGACAACTATTGAAATACCCCTACTTAATTAAATATGGATTGGATATATAACCAATTAAATTATAGCCTAAACAATAATGTGTACATTATTATGAGCATGTAACAACTTTGAGCGAACGAATAATTAAATTAGTACGAGCATATACGTCCGAAAATATGACGTTACATATTAATACGGTCACGTACATATATATGTACATATACAAACGTTACAATATTATACGTTGTAAGTATAACTAAAAACGCGACATGACAATATAGTCCAAAGGTACATATAGCTAAAACCGACAAATAAAATAGTCGTACTCATATGCAG
>JAIOTZ010000861.1:0-43227 GCA_023374045.1 Limonium bicolor
CATCGGGAATTAAATCTTTTAATAACTTACATACTACCGGGTCGTTTACGTGTATGTATACATTTTTCGTATACGTGTTTGCATGGAGTTTAATTCTCTGATTACGTTTATCATTTTCGCTCACATTCTCTCGTGGTGCATAGTTGTTAATTATGTATGCATGAGTTTAGTATATATTGCTGCTATATTTATTTTAATCGCGTTTCGGTTTTATTTCTAACCGCATAACATCATACTTGACTTGTCGGTCATATTATATGTTCCCTTTTCCTTAGAAATCATATTCTACGAATTGTAACATTTCCCGTAATGAATATATTTGTCATTTTATGTAAATGTTTAGAGGTATGCTTATGCTATAATAATTTTCTTATGACATATCTCGTTATATCCAAACATAACGACACTCATATCATTGTAAAGCTTATTCTTATTTTCAGCCCATATTTCTGAAATTCTCCACCAGCCCACATAGTTTCGGAAATTACATTCTAATTATTTGCAAAACCAACCCAATTATAATCCTTGTCACACTTCCTCCCTTATTTAATTATAATCTATGTTTTCAACCTTGTAATATTTCTATACAATATATATATATGTATATATATAAGTAACGCATGTTCGGTATCATATTTGTACATCCTTCGAAAGTTACATTTCTTTTCCCATCTCTTTTTTATTTATTTACAAAACAAACCAAATATTATTCTCATCACATTTCTACTTCTATTTAATAATAACCTAAGGTTTTCCAACCTTAATATATATACCCAACACTTATACAGATTTACTAACTTGATTTAATTCCAATTTACACTCTAACTTTCGGTAATTTACAACTTAACCCGACAAGCTTTATAAATGTGACATGTGACTTTCAAAGCTATATATTATATCTTTAATACATTTAATCACTAGAATCACCCAAATTTTATCTAATTTACGAACAAGCCCCACTGTTCTCATGGTCTCCATTTAGCCCTACACTTTTCTGAAAATTTCACTGACACCCCCATAGTTTTATAATTGTTATGTTTGAACACTAAAACCATATATTATACACTTGATTTATTATATTACCGAAAATACCCCAGAATTTTCCGTTATTCCAACCGACCCTTAGGAACTTAGAAATCATATTATAACCCCCATCTTCTCGGAAATTTACAATATAACCCTCATAGTTTCAAAAATTCCATTTTTAGCTTAATATCTATTAAATATTCAATTTAGTTGATTTGAGTTCCTAAATTGGTCAAATCTCTATTATAGTCAAGGATGACAATTAACTTTCTCTCCTTACCCACATTTCTTTTTATTTATGAAATACCCCTTTTTATTTCCTGTCTTTGCATTTAATCCCTTTTACGTTTATAAAATTCATATTTATGTTTTTAAATTCTCAAACAACTACTTACGAATTTTAATTGAATTCCATACCCCACATTTTATTAAATTGCGTTTTATTTTTACCCCATTATAATTTCCTTGCTCTTTTAAATGTTTATAAGTTTTATAAATTACTTAAACCATGTTATGACTTAGTATTTCTCACCAACATTTTCCTAAGATGTTCGTAGGTGATTAAATTTATCATAATCTCACTTAACACCATAAATCTATATAATTATTTTTCCCACTCCGAAATTCAATAATTACAATTTAAGGTTAATAATAAATATACTATGGCTTTAAAAAAAATGGCCTTAAATATAGCTTAAATTTAGCTTCAACATATTAAGAAAAAGGTACCTAAAAATTCACTAAAATTGCCACGGTTTGTTCTAGTTTTCCCCTAACTTTTCTCAAGTCACTTCCCATCCAGTTATAAGATATAATTTGACTTGCTGAATTACACATATCTAGTTTCCACTAATCTAAATCACGCCTCTGTTTCTATACATGTTTTCGGTTTAACCAACAATAAATATGTTCAAACTCCCGGTAATAATTTTGCAATACCACAACATGAATCTTGAGTACTAAAGTGTAGTTTAGATGTTATTCTACCTTAACTTGGTCGTCCAGGAATTTTCTCCAGTCAGTTGTGTTTCCTCTCGGCACTATATAGGTGAATATATTTTAAGTTACATTTTGTAAATATATTTTTGTCTAAAACCCACGTAAATCTTTAGGCTGAGTTAATGGATTACCTTGTTACTTTTGATCCTTCCTCTTGTGTCAAGTTCTCTGTTACCGTGACAGTGCAGGAATGAGGGCAAGTCCAGTTGGTCCTCGCACATGTAGGGAAAACACAACTCAATTAACACATCTTCATCGGTAGTTGTTCAAAGTAATTGTACATGGATTTCTTTTTGCAGTGTAAGAGGGTGGTTTACCTTGTAAAACTAGTGGGAACTCAGCTACTGCTCTCGACTATCTGGAGGAGGAAGTGCTGGTTTAGTTTCATGAAGAAAATCAGAACAAGAAAGGCTCAAAACATAATACCACTCTCACCGGTTTTTGCCTCTGTTTTCTTGGTATCATTACAGTTTGGTGGAGGTGATTAAGGGTGGTCTTGTTCTGCTCAAAGGAAGGTTGTAAACCTTCTACAATTGGCGTACAGAAGAGATTCAAGGAAGGTGTTAAGAGCAGTATGCATTTTTGGCAAAACGAGAGGAGGATGGAGTTCCTTGCGTTTCTTTTTTCTTACCTCATTTTTTTATGCTGGTGCAAGCTGTTTAATGGTGGTTTACTTGTGTTCAAGGAATGCTGGGAAGCTCCTTCAGCTGGCGCATGAGAGGAGGAAAAACAAGGTCAAAAGCAGCATATTTTTTTTTCATGAACCGAGAGAAATCCTTGCCTTTTACTCACCTCATTCCTCCTTGTTGCTGTTAGCTGAACAATGGCGTTTTTGCACAAGGAAAACTGGAAAAAGATCCCCTCACTAAGTGTACATAGGAAGGCTTAAAGAGGGTTAATAGTGGTACAATAATTCTGAACAGAAATTGAAGAGGAAGCTGGAGTTTCATGCGGTCTGTTTTTTTTTTCTTACCTAACTTTCTTGCTGTTGCAGGTTGACCAACGGAGGTTTCTTTTGTCTGCTCAAAGAAGGTTGTAAACCGTATACAACTGGTGCAAAGAAGAGGATCTAAAGAGGTGTTAAATGGGGTGTATCCTCTGGACAAAACCGAAAGAAGAAGGACACATTCAGCATTTTTTTTACAATTTTCTTTTTGTTTTGCTTGTTAATTTTTTTTTTGTTTTGCTTGTTAATGCCGGTTGACAGGGGGATGTTGTTTGGTCATGGAAGACTGGAAAAGTCTGCTTCAACTGATGCAATAGGAGGTTTAAAACAGTGTTAAAAATGGTGTGTTTTACGGGAAGAAAAATAACAGAGTGGAAGTGAGTTTGTTCCAGATTTTGTTTACCTCCTTCTAGCTTGCTGCTTAGTGTCGTTCACCGTAAGAAAAAAACGGTGTTGTTTGTTGTTGTTTCAAGAGGAGAGAATGAATGAGGGTGGTCTGGTACTACTGTCAACCGAGAGAGAAAGAGAGGAGGATAGAGAGTGCTTCAGTAGGTGAGTTCGACTGTAATAGAGAAGGGAAGCAAAGGAAAGTGATAGCTGTCTAGATTAGATGTTATGAGTGAAGGAGAGTTCTGTTTGCTGCTACCGAGAGTGATAGGAGGTGGGCTGGAGTCTTGCCGGCTGAGATGAAGAAAAGAAGGAGGTGAAGTGATGGGTATTGGTCTTATGTCACAATATGTACTTGTAATAGCTAAGTCTTTGTTTTTCTTATTTTCTTATGACTGTAACCGAGGCAAGAGAGGAGGTGTTGGGAGCAGGTCAGCCGAGAGCAAGGGGGAGAAATGAGTGCTGATGGTATTCTATTTCTTGTTTAAAATCTAGCATGTACTTGCTAGTTGCTTTTCTTTTCTCCTTTATTGCTTGTAACCGGTGCAGTTTAGTGGGAGCTGGAATTGTTGCCAGCCGAAAGCAATAAGAAGAGGGTAAAGGAATGATGGTTTAAGTACAACATTTTCCATCCTAGCTTGTACTTGTTAGCTAGTTTTATTTGTTTAATCTTCCTTGTTTTCTTCTTCTTTCTTTTGGCTATAACCGAGAGTATGTGTAGTTAGGGGTGTATTCAGCCGAAACTTGGAGGGAAATGGGGAAGTAAGTAGCTAGTTATTATTTCTAGATAGGTGTACTAGCATGGCATTTTTCTTTGTTTTCAATCTTGCTTTTCAAGGATCTCTTTTCTCCTCTTTAACAAGGGTATACGGCTGTGTGCTTGGGAGGGAGTTTCCTTTTTGACTTTAGTGTATTAATGTTGTACATTAGTGGTACATAATGAGGTATTTATGTGCGGGATAATAACATGTAATATCCTTGTTTTAATGTATGTAAATGAGTGGTTTTTGTCTTTGAAACTTTGTTTTGTATATGTAAATCATTCCATAAATTTTTATCCCTTTATTTGTGACCTTGATATATGTATTAGAATATTACATATAATTTTAGTTTTATGAGTTATTTTCTCCTTAATGAAGTTCCCTTTTTGATTTGGGATTACATGTATAATTTGGTGTTCATTTTGAACTATGTATTTATATACCAATGTTTATGATAAGTATTGGTCATTAGATGAGTAATCGTTGATCATTTAGCTTCATTTAATTTAATTCCTTATTAAGTAAGATACTCAACGTTTGGGGTATTTCAAAACCACCCCAAGTATAGAAGGAGCTCAGGTATTGGCGGTAGGGGCAAATGATCAAGAAGAATCTTGGATGACCCCGATTATAGATTACATACGGCATGGAAAACTGCCGGAGGAAGAAAAAGAGGCCAGGATAGTAAAGAGGTGGGCCGCATCATTCTTTATTGAGGATAACCAGCTGTATAGACGATCTTTTGCAAGACCTGCTCTGAAGTGTGTCACCATAGCTGAAGGAGCAGAGTTAGTAAGAGAGATACA
Organism: Limonium bicolor; assembly: GCA_023374045.1. Classification (NCBI taxonomy): domain Eukaryota; kingdom Viridiplantae; phylum Streptophyta; class Magnoliopsida; order Caryophyllales; family Plumbaginaceae; genus Limonium; species Limonium bicolor. Next base: position 4,926 of record JAIOTZ010000861.1, read on the forward strand.
TGATGGGCTCTGCGGAAATCACCAGGGGGAAAGGACCACAACTCACAAAATCTTAAGACTCGGATATTTCTGGCCGAAAATGATGGAGCACTGCAAAGAATATATACGAAGATGTCGCAAGTGTCAAGAACATGGAAATAAGATACACACTCCTCCGGCTGAGCAAAAATCTGTTCAATGCCTAATTCCCTTCGCTATGTGGGGATTGGACATCGTGGGCCCATTCCCGGAGGCTTCACCAGGAAGGTTCAAATTCATGTATGTTGCTATCGACTACTTCACAAAGTGGATTGAAGCAATGCCTACTATCTCCATCACAGCTAGGAAGTCACAAGAATTCATTTGGAAATATGTGGTATGCAGGTTTGGCATACCAAAAGCCATAGTAACTGATAATGGAACACAGTTCAATTGCGAAGGCTTCCGAGAATTTTGTGAAGAATGAAAGATTGACTTGAGATTTGCATCAGTAGCCCATCCTCAGGCGAATGGGCAGGTTGAGAATGCAAATGGCCAAATAGTAAAGGCGATAAAAAGAAAACTCGATGAGAAAAAAGGAAAGTGGGCAGAATTGCTACCCCAGGTCCTATGGTCGTACCGAACAACAGAAAGAGGACCGACAGGAGAGACGCCTTACAGATTGACGTACGGTTTAGAAGTCGTCATTCCGGCAGAGATTGTGGTGCCGTCCATAAGATGGGAATCATATGACGAAGAGACCAACAATCAAGGGGTACAGGATCACCTTGATCTCCTTGAAGAAACCAGGACAGCCGCCGCAGTAAGGATGGCAAAAGATAAATCTAAGGTAGAAAGGTATTTCAACAGGTGAAAGAACGAAGTTTTGCCCCAGGGGAATTAGTCCTCCGAGAAGTTAAGCAACCCAAAAAGCTGGAGCCCCAATGGGAAGGACCATACATCATACACCAGAAGACAGGACGGGCTTCATACCGCTTAAAAAATGCTGAGGGATATGAGTTGCCGCATTCTTGGCATGGAGAATGTTTGAAAAAATTCTATGTGTAAAATTTATAACTCATCAATAAAAGTATTTTTTTTTTGGAATGTGAAAGAAAAAGAAAGCACCGGCCAACGAGCCGCAGGCTATCATGCCTTGAAAGTAAGCACCGGCCAACGACCGCAGGCTATCATGCCTTGAAAGTAAGCACCGGCCAACGAGCCGCAGGCTATCATGCCTTGAAAGTAAGCACCGGCCAACGAGCCGCAGGCTATCATGCCTTGAAAGAAAAGAAAGCACCGGCCAACGAGCCGCAGGCTATCATGCCTTGAAAGAAAAAAAGCACCGGCCAACGAGCCGCAGCTATCATGCCTTGAAAGAAAAGTAAGCCACCGGCCAACGAGCCGCAGGCCATCATGCCTTGAAAGAAAAAGAAAGCACCGGCCAACGAGCCGCAGGCTATCATGCCTTGAAAGAAAAAGAAAGCACCGGCCAACGAGCCGCAGGCTATCATGCCTTGAAAGAAAAGAAGCACCGGCCAACGACCGCAGGCCATGCCTTGAAAAAAAGAAAGCACCGGCCAACGAGCCGCAGCTATCATGCCTTGAAAGAAAAAGAAGCACCGGCCAACGAGCCGCAGGCTATCATGCCTTGAAAGAAAAAGAAAGCACCGGCCAACGAGCCGCAGGCTATCATGCCTTGAAAGAAAAAGAAAGCACCGGCCAACGAGCCGCAGGCTATCATGCCTTGAAAGAAAAAGAAGCAGCCGCCGGCCAACGAGCCGCAGGCCATCATGCCTTGAAAGAAAAAGAAAGCACCGGCCAACGAGCCGCAGGCTCATCCTTGAAAGAAAAAGAAAGCACCGGCCAACGAGCCGCAGGCTATCATGCCTTGAAAGAAAAGAAAGCACCGGCCAACGAGCCCAGGCTATCATGCCTTGAAAGAAAAAGAAGCACCGGCCAACGAGCCGCAGGCCATCATGCCTGAAAGAAAAGAAAGCACCGGCCAACGAGCCCAGCTCATGAAACCTAAAGAAAAAAGAAAGCACGGCCAACGAGCCGCAGGCTATCATGCCTTGAAATAAAAAGAAAGCACCGGCCAACGAGCCGCAGGCTATCATGCCTTGAAAGAAAAAGAAAGCACCGGCCAACGAGCAGGCTATCATGCCTTGAAAGAAAAGAAGCACCGGCCAACGAGCCGCAGGCATCATGCCTTGAAAGAAAAGAAAGCACCGGCCAACGAGCCGCAGGCTATCATGCCTTGAAAGAAAAAGAAAGCACCGGCCAACGAGCCGCAGGTATCATGCCTTGAAAGAAAAAGAAAGCACCGGCCAACGAGCCGCAGGCTATCATGCCTTGAAAGAAAAGAAAGCACCGGCCAGCGAGCCGCAGGCTGTCATGCCTTAAAAAAAAAAGAAAGCGCCGGCCAACGAGCCACAGGCTATCACGCCTTGAAAAAACAGCATCCGGCCAACGTGCCGCAAGCTGACATGACCTTTTTTTTAATATCAAAACAAAACTGACCAACAAGCTGCAGGAATCCAGCTTAAAACCATAGATAACCATGCTCCAAAAGGAAAAAAGGGGGTCGCCGGAACAAAAATCCAAAGCTGCAAACCGCGCCGCATAACTTGCATAAGATAACTACACATGCATCATTTAAAAGAGAGGTAGAAGACAGGAGAAAGAAATATCGCGACAATAGAAAACTCGGCTCAAAAAGAGTTGCTCCGGCAGACAAATAACAGAGATGATAAAATATAGCTTATATTTCTCCCAAAATTATGGGGTAGAGACAACAACAACATATGATCATTTGGCAGAAACAGAAATACATGTTGTAACAAGAACTTCTCTAGATATAAAAACCTCTATTCTACTCTATTCTACTGCCTTTGCAGTTTCTTTGTCAGCAGCTTCTTCAACGGCAGTTAATAATCTATCGCCGCTACCTACTACACTCCCGGAAGACTTAGACCTCCTGGCAAGATGCTGCATCCCTCCGGCGGACGGCAGGATGTTGCTTCCGGCTGGAAGGAATGAGGCTTCACCAGCACCAAAGCATGTCTCTCCGGGACTGCGGCAGAATCTCTCAAGTTCCAAGAAGAAGTTGGATTTCTGGGCGACAGCCTTGAATTCCAACTTATTATACAGGTCATCATCCAGCAACTCTCCTTTCTCGATAGAGTGATCCGAGACGATCTGCTGGCAGATGTCAACTAACCGGCGGCATTGAGACAAAGGACTCCTTTAAATGAGCGTTGATGGTGCCTTGCTTCTGTATCTCCTCCTGAGATTGCCGAGAGAATGACTTGAGCCTGGTAACTTGAGATTCAAGAGTCAGGACTTGGGCACGGTACTTGTCACGTTCAGAATTGGCGGATGACAGCTCCTCCTTAGCACGGGCTATCCGTCCACTCAACTGGGTGACGTGCTTCAATAAATTGGCAGCACTCATGCCTAGCCGGAACAAAAAGAATAAGAAGAAGAAAGGGCCAAAAGAGAGGAAAAAAGTTTGAAGGCCTGAAAGCTTACCATGACCTAATGGCTCGGTATTCTCCGCTTGAGACCGGGACTTGGCTTCCTCCAGCTCTCTCACTTTCTCCTCCAGCCTCACTTTCTCTTCCATAAGCGGCTTTATCCGCAACGAAGCTTTCTTCTCTTCTTCCAAAAGAGAACAATCCCGGAGCAGAGACTGCTTCTCTTGATCAAAGGAAGACCTTGACTGCTCTTCCAGCGCGGCCTTTTCTTCCAGCAGGCGGTCGTGCTCTTGCATAAGCTTTTCTTTTTCCTTAACAAGCTTCATTCTCCCGTTGAAGAGTCTGCTCTCTCCAGCACAAGCTCTCTTCAGCCTCCTGCTTGAAAGATTTCCCCTCCTGGTGGAAAAAGACTTTCTCTGCCTGAAGGTTTTTACTTCACTCCGAAGATTGTTTACTTCGTTCCGGTGCATGGAGCGAACCTGATCCAACATAATGTCCAGGTCAAACAAAGATCAAATTAGCTGGCCCTTATTCAAGGAAAAATGAGAGGCGATTTCATACCTCTATCAATGTATTATCAGCCTCCTTGATCCAGCCTCTCAGAGAGAAGTTCTCTTCCCGGAGTTTTTTCAGCTGCGCCTCATACTCATCGCGCTGACGCTCGCACTCACGCCGGGACAACTGTAGGTCTTTGTTAATCGCCTCAGTCCTCTCCTTTGCCTTGCGGTCGATCTCATATTCGACCTGGTCAATATAAGCGTCATGAGAAGAGCGGGACAGCTTCAGCTCCTCTTCAACTCTATTGGCTCGGCTTTCCTCATAGCGAAGCCTGGATTGGAGGCTGCCAAAGTGAACCTCAGCACTTTGGGCCATGGAAATCACCTAAAAAAAACAATACAATACATAAGTTCAGGAAACCCAAAATGAAACGAAAGAAGAAGAATACAAGTGACGAGAATGTCAACCTGAAAGATTCCTCCCCACATCATGTCGAACGCCTCTTTTGCTGGGATAGAATGCCGCTTCATGGCATCCGCCCCCCCATCCCCGATCCGCAGCCTCTTCTTGGTGGCAGTGAAGGTCGTCGGAGGAGCAAAGATCCCGTCTGGATGACCGGATCTCTTAATTGCCTCCTACCAAATAGAGGAATACTTAGCGGCATCGCAGGTTATCAAAGGAAGAGGGTGCCCGCGATGGTAAAACCACCCTTCCTTTTGGGAGGGACCAGTGTAAGACTCCTGAGAAGGAGGGGGAGGGGAAGAAGAGGAAGAAGCTATGTGGCCTTCTCCCTGCTAACCCTGGGGCTCAGGACCCTCCGGCATAGGGCCCTCCGGCGTAGAGGAGGCCATGTAATCCTCCCTTTGCTTACTTCGAAGCTCAGGGTTCTCCGGCACTTGCCGATACTCCATTGCTATTTCCCTTGCCGCATCCACAGCCGCAGCAACGTCAATAGAGAATGATCCTGAAGCTTCACGGTCGCCGGAGGTTTGTCCTTCTTCTAAACCCCCTGGCTCTGCGGCCTTTGGCTTTGACGTGGTTTTCTTTTTCAGTCTTTTCTTGGCAGGAGCCAGGAGCTGCCGCAATAATAAAAAGCAGTTAGGACCAAAAGGGTGAAGCTGGAAATAGAAAAGTACTAAAAACTAAGAAAAATAAAAGATAGGAGGAAAGCGGCGAGGCAGCCGAAACCTTCTTTAGCCGGAGGACTGACGTGAAGGTCTGTGGGCCCCAAGGTATTTTTCTGAGCAGGATCTGAGGAAAAGTAACTCGTCAAGTCAGGAAATTGCTTGCAAATGGGAGTCGGATGACCGGACTCCCGCCCCGGGCGAGAACCAAAGTTTAAACCCGAACCAGGGGTGAGTGGAAGAAAGACACGGCGCCCAGACTTGGGGCTCACGTGCCATGTACCTGACAACCCGGCGTCAGCATGTACAGGAGATTCAAGCCGCTTCTTCATCTCCAACTTCTCGTCTGGAACGCTTTGCCGGAGAAGCGTTCTCCAAAAGCTGCTCGGCCGCATCGGTGGCCGCATCCAGCGTGTCATAGTAGTTAATTTTTTCACCCCCATTCTTAAAGGTGACGAAGTTTCAGTTATGGAAGGGACCGATTTTGTCCCCCTTCTGGAAAAAGTCTGCGACAATACATCCAAACAATAAGGAGACCGAAAGAAACGACAGAATTCATACTAAAAAAAAAAACACTTATTGTGGTATGTCTTCAGAGAAGACAAGCGTTCTTTTGTAAAAAACGCCTCGACGGTCGGCAGTTTCTTGTTTACTGCCCTCAGAACCTTTGAAATAGGCATTTCAGCCGGAGGAGTTTCAGGGCTGATCAACTGACCTTTTCCGGCCTCAGCAGCGTATGGGATGCCCAACACTCGGCCGGACGGAGGAACGATGACGAACCACCGCGACCCCCACTCGTGAGCCTTTTTATAGTCGAAAAGGGAGTACCCACTCTTCGCAATGAGGGTTAGGCTGTCAGGATCCTTCCTAACCGTGAAGAATCGGACGAAGTCGGTACCCTCCGGCCGAATTTTGATATCGTCACAAAGGGAAACAAAAGCCTGAAGGTGTGAGATGGCTTTCGGGTGAAGATGAGCGAGGGTGCAGCCGCGACGGAGAAGGAACCCTAGCACAAAAGGGTGTGGGGGAATAGTCAAACCGGATCAGAAGAAATCGGCGTAGACAACGTACCCGCGACCGAAATCGTCGCTAGGGTGAGAATCAGAGGATGGCAAAAAAATTTGTGTCCCAAGTGGGGCTTCGACACCCCCGAGACAATCACAGAGGGAAAAGTAATTGAGAGAAGAAGGAGAGGGTTGACGCCCAGAACGGTAGGGTCTTACTGGCTTCAGGAGCGAAGGGCGAAAGCCGTTAGGAGACTGAGAGCCTTGTATCGCTCCGATGGCGGGCGGAAATTTGGCAGCAAGTTTGCTCTGTTTGGCGGAAGAGGAAGACATCGTCAAAGCTTGGCGAAAATTGAAGAGTGACAGCCAAGAAAGACGGGCAAGCACACAGCGGTAGGAAGGCAAGGGAAGAAGAGAGGTCGAAGAAACGGGCCAGTAGAGGAAAGAGGAAAGAACTCGAAGAGTTGGGCTTTAAGAGAAGTTTTTTCCCGCTTAAACAAAAAAATATATATATGTGCGAACAAAAGTGTCTTTTTTTAAAGGGGAAGAGAAAGGGCCGCACGCTTCTTAAAGGCGCTACGACGTCTAGTCGAAAGGAAGGCCCTGCATATTCTACATCGGTAACGGGCGGAAAATTCGAAAAGAGGAATACACCAAAACACGAGCTACGCACGTGGTCAATAAGAAGTTCCTTTTCTCCGCATAGGAAGAAAAAGAACTTGTGGGAGTGAGATAAGGAGACAACAAGGCTTGAGTAAACCAAAGAGAGGGCCCCAGAGCTGGCCGCAGCCAAAGAGAGGGCCCCAGAGCTGGCCGCAGGCAGTCGCGAAATTTTTTCACCAAAACACAAGACACAGAGTTCTATTTTCTTCATCGAAATTCAGAAAGATAGAACTTGTGGGACTGATGAGAAGGGAAGAAATGGCGCCGGACCAAAGCAGGCAACGTAGAGCATCCGGCTGCTCTGGCCGGATGAGATTAAAGGCACGTAGAGCATCCGGCCGCTCTGGCCGGATGAGATTAAAGGCACGTAGAGCATCCGGCCGCTCTGGCCGGATGAGATTAGAGGCTTGTAGAGCATCCGGCCGCCTTAGCCGGATGAAAATGGGACTTAAGCAAAGCAAAACGTCACTCGACCGGCCACTTGTGGTCGGTCAAAGATACTAAAGAGGGGGTAGAACTGTACTTAAGCATGTAAAATACAGGCTGACACCAAGGGACCAGGCCCAAAAAACTATAAATAAGGGTGTACCCCCATGAAATAAGACACGGTTTTTGGGCAATCAAACACACATCCGATTCTAATAGAGGCTCTCTTTCTCTCTCTCTACTCTCACAAAGATTCTAGGTTCGAGATCAGGTAATGTAGGACCGAATGTCAGATCAGGCCATTTTAGGATAGATACACTGTTACATTGGGATCAAGGTCGGATCCTGTTAGGATAAATGCACTGTTTCATCTCCTAAGCTATAAAACACCATTGGAGCTTAGGCAACAACACTCCTCCATTGGAAACACAAATCTAAGGTAGTAATTAAGCTAAAATTAAGGAAAAAGGCAAGTTTAAGGAGTGGGAGCCAAAATACAAGGTAGGCGACTTGGTTGGTGGAGATTTTGAGCTCAAGCAACATATAATCAAGGTAGAAGAACATCAAAATGGCTAGGAGAGGACAGGTAACATCTATGCACATCACTTTCACCCTTTAAGCTTATTTTCCTTCTTAAGTCATTCTATTTGGTTACCTACGAATCCTGTCTCATATTTTCTTAAAATTTTTATGGAAAACTAGGGATGAATAGTTAGTGATTATCCTAGAAAATCAAGTCGAAATCAGGTTGGGAAGTAGGAACACTCTAAAGAATCTTGAAAATGGAGAAAAATGAGCTTTAAGCTTTAGGAATTGTTTGGATGGGTTTCCACATGATTTTGTGCTAAAACTTTGAGGGTAGTCTTGAATAGTGAATATATGGTTATGGTTGAAAAATCAAATCGAATGGAGAAATTTAAGTCGGTTAGACAAGGTAAAGAAGCTAAAAATGAGAAAAAGTGCTTTAAGCCTTTCTGTGTGTTAGGATGGGTTTCAGAATCGATCTTGAGCTGAAATGTTGAGGAAATACTTGTGTTGTTGATATTGGATCATGGTTAAATGTTTATGCCGAGACTCATTTTGGAAGTTATTTAAGTTGGTGAATAGTGATTTTGGCCAAAAATAAGAATTTAAGCTTTCTAAGGTGGTTTCTTGGAAATTGTTTGATTCTCTGATTTATTGGAGCTTGAATCGTATTGTTATGATGTTATTAAGGTTATTTTACAAGTGGTGAGCTTGATGTGTGAATTACTACTTGTGGAAAACTTGGTTATGATATCTTACTCATGGTTTGCAAATGTGTTTAAGGATAACCTCTTGTGGTGGTGGTGGAAAGTATTGTGTGATGTTGATATCATGGTTATCCTAAGGCTATGCCTCTTGTGAGAGCCTTTAAGGCCAAGCCGACGTTCCGGCAACAATATAAGCTCTTACTAACGAATTGGAGCTGCCACTATGATCTACTCCTATTGGGCAGAAGTTTTCAATAGGGGGGTGTGCACACTTAAGGACATAGGGTGGGTGGTGGTGGTGGTGGACTTCATTTGGAAATATCTTGTTTATGATATCAATTATCTCTTGATAATTCCTGGTACAGGTAAATGGTGTGTGATCTATTCTGATTTGTTATATTGTTAATATTTGTTGGAAAACAAAGGTTTTAAAGAGAAAATAAGTTTTTACGGGGTGTGGTAGGGTTACTCAGTTTTTACTGATTTTTATTTGTTTGTGTTTCTGTGTATATGAACTTTGTGTGTTTCAGGGTAACTGGGATGGTCACCTTCTCTGCACTGAGGCCGAGTCACCACTAACTTTCTCTATTTTCATGTTCGTCACCTATCGTAGGAGTATACAGCCTGGGGTCACCGAGATAGTGCTTGGGGAGTGGAACAAGAAGATACAGGGTTTTAGGCACCCGGAGAATGGCAGTAGTCAGTCCATTACCTATGAAGTTTCCACTATTTATGAGTACATGGAAGTAGTCCCATGCTAAGTTGCTAATGATGTAATAGTCTTTGATACCCCTTGCTTTGGTGTAGAATAGGAGTAGGAGCTAACATAGTAGTTGGCTGGAAGGGGTCTTTTAGTACTAAGGTGTAAAGTGACGGGTTGGTTATGTCACTCTTTTGGTAGGGGAACAGCGTTGTAAGATAGCTAATGAAGGGATGGTGGTGGTAATAGCCTTACACTTACTAGACTTTAGTAAGTGTGGCGGTAACACCCCGGTGATAGTATTAGGGGTCCTTATGTAAAAAAGACTGACGCATGTATAATACAAGTTAATGATGATATTTCAGTTATGGCACGTTTCTTTTAAAAAAAATGACTAAGTAAATGGTGGTGGTAAACCGGGGCATTACAGAGTCGTATGGTAAGTGGTGAATGTCTGTTAGTGTTTGTGAATGTTTGTTGGTGTGTGAATGTCTATGTTTCTTGGTGCGAGAAATGGTTGATAAAACTTGAATGTTATTGTAGGAGTTGTCTTCTTAATGATTTGATATATGTGGTATCGTTGAATTTGTGAATGATCTATGTTGTGGGATGCATGGGATTGGTGTGTCTGAGGTTTTGTGTGATGTTGCTGAATCAATTGTGGTGGATGAAGCTAACTGAGAATTATTGTGTGGAGTATTGTTTTAACTTCTTGGAGTATGTGACTGTATTGTTGGGTGTGATGAATTGAGCTTCGAGGACGAAGCTTTGTTTAACGGGGGGAGGATGTAATACCCCAAATTTCTAATCTGTGATTAGGACCCTACTTAGCTGTAAACCTTAGAAAATCCTAATTTCTAAGGATGGAGAAGGTTTTAGTTAGTTGAAAGTGCATGGTGAACATTAGAAACTCTAGTTTCCCGGGAATCACCCGGTAAACCTTAGTTTCGCGGGATTCCTGAAATTCCCGAAAATTACTAAATTCCTCAAGAACTGAGAGTGGTTATCAACCTTAGGAAGCGTGTTAGATACTTTTGAGAGTGTTTTGAGGGAAGAAACAATCATATCTTTCTTCTTTTTATATAAGACAATCTAGTTACATTTTTCAGTATTTAGTGGTTCTGGGCAAACGAGGCTTCAGAAGAGCTCAGAAGTGACTCGAGGAAATTCCGGAAATTTGATAACCCACACTAGTATTAACATATCTACATATATAGTCTTAATACCCATGAAAAGCTCAAGCCAAACATGGCCTAAGGTGGTGGCCAAAAATATCAAGGAACGGTGAGAAAAATATCTCAGTTACTATTCACCACTATTCACACCTCCTTACTATTTGTAATGATTATCAATGCAAGTTGCTCCCTCCTTATCCATTCAAGGTCGGTTGGGTATGGATGGTTAGGATTTGTTTTGGACACTTGGAACAAATCAATGGCTTAGGACAATTCTAGAACTAATGATTACAAATTTAAGGATAAGGATGAAAATTTAGTATAAAAGGGGGGGGGGTGTGGAGGTCGGCCATGGTAGGTGAGCAAGGTGGCCATTCTTCTTCATCTACCCAGGTTCTCCTGAGAAGGGAAGAAATGGCGCCGGACCAAAGCAGGCAACGTAGAGCATCCGGCCGCTCTGGCCGGATGAGATTAAAGGCACGTAGAGCATCCGGCCGCTCTGGCCGGATGAGATTAAAGGCACGTAGAGCATCCGGCCGCTCTGGCCGGATGAGATTAGGGGCTTGTAGAGCATCCGGCCGCCTTAGCCGGATGAAATGGGAAAGCAAAGCAAAACGTCACTCGACCGGCCGCTTGTGGTCGGTCAAAGATACTAAAGAGGGGGTAGAACTGTACTTAAGCATGTAAAATACAGGCTGGCACCAAAGGGACCAGGCCCAAAAAACTATAAATAAGGGTGTACCCCCATGAAATAAGACACAGTTTTTGGGCAATCAAACACACATCCAATTCTAATAGAGGCTCTCTTTCTCTCTCTACTCTCACAAAGATTCTGGGTTCGAGATCAGGTAATGTAGGACCGAATGTCAGATCAGGCCATTTTAGGATAGATACACTGTTACATTGGGATCAAGGTCGGATCCTGTTAGGATAAATGCACTGTTTCATTTGGCGCCGTCTGTGGGAAACGAACAGCAAGAAGCAACCACGAGACCACCTGGAAACAGAGAAGTAATCTGTGATGATTTATAACGAAAGATCTGAATTAATGACGTTTTTTGCAGGATCGGAACACGAAAGATGGCTCCGAGATCGAGGAAAGCATTGAGGAACGCTACTGAAGATAACAACCGCTCCGAGGAAGGAATGAGTTCGGAAATGCCAGAGGCCATCTCCAAAAAAGATCTTGAAGACATGCTGAAAGGGTTGGTCAGATCTATTGACGAAAAAATCGTAGAGGGAAATGAGACTTTGCAGCAGGAGTTGATGCAAAGGGATGAAGAATATCAAAGAAAATGGGACGAAATGACGGAGGCAATTGAACAATTGAAAAACAGAGATTCCAGAGGCAGCAATGGGGAAGAAAGCAAGGATAGAAAGCGCAATTCAATTGCGGATGAAGAAGAGATGGAAGAAGATGATCAGATAGATATGAGCTTGTACCCCTTCTCAGAGCGGATAAGGAAGGCAAAACTCCCGCCGCATTTTGTCGCTCCGACAATTGAGAAATATGACGGGACTGGAGATCCTGCTCAACATATCAAAAAGTTCATGTTCGCCATGAACACTCAGGGGATTAGCTCCCTCGCCCTCTGCAATCTGTTCCCCGGAACGCTTTCAAAGAGGGCATTGGGATGGATCTCCACGAGACCGCCACAGTCCATCACGAGCTTCAAGCAATTGACCGAGGATTTCCAGCAATACTTTGCTGCGAGTAAGAGGGTTAAAAAAGAAACAATAGAGTTGATGGACATCAAGCAGCGAAAAGGGGAGACTGTGAAGGAGTACAGCGAGCGCTTCCATAAGAAAGTCGCGGAGATCGATGATGTTGATGAAAAAATCTTGATTAAGGCCTTTGGAAATGGCCTAGCTCAGCCCCGACTGGCTGGAAAAATCGTAACGAAGGCGCCGAAAACTCATGGAGAGTTAGCTGAAATTATCCATGATTTTTTGAAATCCGAGATAGCGGAAAACAAGGCCAAGAGCCTAGCGGACAGCTTCAAAGCCGCAGGGGTGCCGGAAAAGAAAGAGGGGCATGGAGGGAACACCGGAAGGGGAGGATCCAGGTACAAGCCATACTATGGCAAATCTACCGCCGGGTCTTCCTCTCAAGGGGCACAGCACCAGGGGGCAAGAGCCATTGTCTACATAGATCCGGGGAAGTATGCTGCTGCAGTAAGGGAGGGGTACCTTCCTCAGCCTAGGAGGCCGCCGCAGGGAGAAATTCCGGTTGCATTCTGTGAATATCACGGGAACCGCAGCCATCGGACCGTAAACTGTGCTACCTTGGCCAAAGAGCTCCGAGTCATTGAAGAAAATAAGAGGAAAGGAAAGCAGGCGGCCAGAGCACAAAGGCAATACGGCGGCCAGCAAGGTGGTACCCAAAATACACCCTGAGGGCGACAGGAAGAAGAGATCCACCCCAGTCTTGATCCCGGTAAATCAGTGGGGATGATAACAGGTTTGTAAAAAAGGAGAGTAAAATTTTCTTTTCCCTTTATTCCAGATAAACATTTGGAGTACAATTTGTAATCTGTTTTAGGATGAAATTTTGTATCGCATAGGTTGTCAAAAATCATATTGCTAAAAGGAGAAATAAAATTTCCATTCTTTTCGCATTCTTTACTATTAACAAACCTCCTTTCTTTTCCAAAAGGAAAGCTAACAAAACTTCCTCTAAGAAAACTCACAGGACTTTTTTCAGAAGTAGGACCACTAACCCATAATGAAAGGAAAAGACACATTCATCAAGTGCATCAAGAGCTCCCGGAGAGGAAAATCGCCAAAAAGGAAATTTTTCCTCCAATTTTCTTCTCCGACGAGGATGAAGAAGGAGTACTATACCCCCACAACGACCCACTCGTCGATAGTGGGGCCGGAGCGAATGTCATATCAGCTGAAGCGGTTAGGAGGTTAGAAGTGCCGGAAGAACGGATCAAACCCTATTCGGCGGTTCTAGGGGGATTTGTGGGAGGCGTCTCTACCACGTCTTCCGGCAGTATAGATTTCACAATGACCTTGGGGCAAGGAGACGAAAGAAGGACAGAAAAGCTCACAGCTTTTATTGTACCAGGTCTTTCCGGGTATAACATGTACCTTGGAAGGCCAGGGATCAATGCTTTCAAAGCCATTCACAGCACCCATCACTTAAAAATGAAGTACTTAACCTCAAGTGGAAAGGTGGTTACGATAAGAGGAAGCCAAAAAATGGCACGAATGTGTGAAGTCCGCATCATGGACAGCCTTCCTAGTGAGGAAGTGATCAAAACTGTGGGATCGGACAAGGAGTTTAAGGGAAAGTTACCTTCTTCCCCAGGGCCGGATCAAGAGAAGGAGGAATGTCGAACAATCCAAGACTCCCCCAGAGAGGTACATTTAAAATCTGACCCTTCTAAACTTTTTAAAATAGGAACTGCGTTTAACAGTGGAGAGCAAACTCACTTAATGAGGTTCCTGGAAAAAAGAAGGACAACATTTGCTTGGAGCACGGACGAGATGCCTGGTATAGACCCAAGCGTTATCCGGCATGAGCTCAGGGTAGACCCTAAGCATCCGGCTGTCCGGCAAAGGAAGAGGATAATAGGGGAAGAAAGAGATTTAGCCGCACGAACCGAGGTCCAAAAACTCCTTAAAGCCGGATTCATCAGGGAGGTTGCTTATCCACGGTGGTTGGCTAATGTTGTCATGGTGAAAAAAGCAAATGGAAAATGGAGAATGTGCGTGGATTTCACAGATTTAAATAAGGCATGTCCTAAGGATTTTTATCCCCTACCATCAATAGATAGATTGGTGGTCTCAACTGCCCAGAGTTCTGTGTTATGTTTTTTGGATGCTTTCTCCGGCTATAATCAAATAAAAATGAAAGAGGATGATTCGGAAAAAACTTCCTTCATTACTTCAGCCGGAACATTCTGTTACAAAGTAATGCCTTTCGGCCTAAAGAATGCAGGGGCCACTTTTCAGCGAATGATTGACAAAGTGTTTTGTCAACAAATTGCCCAGAATGTGGAAGCTTATGTTGATGACATAGTTGTGAAAAGCCCGTCAAAGGAACAACACATGAAGGATTTGGAAGAAACATTTGACACTCTGGATAAATACCAAATCAAGCTAAATCCAGAGAAGTGTGTGTTTGGAGTAACCAAAGGGAAGTTTCTTGGCTTCATTGTTGGGCAGCGAGGTATTGAAGTTGATCCGGAAAAAAGTCAGGCAATCCTCGACCTTTCCCCACCAAGAAATATCAAAGATGTCCAAGCTTTGAACGGAAGACTCACAGCGTTAAGTAGGTTCTGTTCTAAGCTTCAGGAAAAATCAATCCCGTTCTTCAATATTCTAAGGAAGAACAGTAAATTCCAGTGGTGTGAGCCTCGATTTTAAACCCTATCCTATGTTGATTAAAGTTGATTATGATCTAAACGGGTTTTAGGTCCACTTATAACCTAAGATTAATAACTATGTCATATAACAATAATTATTAAAACCTAAGCTAGCTCACTGGAACCTATTTGAGTCGCCACCTAATTTTGACCTAGATAAATTAGGAAAGGAGAGTTCGGGTTCGGGGCTTGATATTCGACTTATTAGGGTTCAATTACTTTCATTACCCCTAGAAGTCGTTTTTCCTCTACTTCGTTTAATTACGGCTTATTACGAGTCGTTTTTAACCTAAGTGCGCGCTTCTGTTTTTTTTTTATTTTTTAACATTTTTTTGACAGAAAATTAAAATACCAAAACTAGGGTTTCGGAGGCAGAATTAGGTCAAGTTTTGTATTCGTCCGTGGCTACGGACCTAATGTCCGAACCCACAGACCCTAGTTAACTTAATTACACAGAAAAGTCAAATTTAAACAGAAACGAGATTTTGAAAAGTCCGGGCCACGGACAGGACGTCCGTGGGCCCGGAATGTTTTATAAAACCCTAAATTTTGAAAATAAAAATATCCGCCACCGTCCGGGGGCGTCCGGCTTTCGGACAGGGCGTCCGGGACCCCGGACATAGCGTCCGTGGGTGCGGACCGCCCTCGGACAGCGGCGTTTGGGTGGCTCCCGGCGGTGTTTCTGGCTCAAATTTTATGGGTAGGTAGCCTGAAAGATTCTAAACACGTTAGTGATTGAAAGTTTACAATTTGAATTCGAATTAAACACGAAACTTAGCAAACAAGTTATTGGGCAGAAGCGAAAACAAACGCTAATTCAGAAGCGATAAAAAGTCAATTCGATTCCAAATTTTGACACAAAGTAGTTAAAGTTGAACAAAGTCAGAAAAACATGACTTCAACCTGTTTTACCTTCGGATTTAATGAGACTCTTCACAACGGGGATCTTTTGGTGCCTCGTTGATGCCGGTTTTGGATTGACTTCGAATTGTGCTTCTGACTCCTTCTTCTTTATGCTGTTAAGGACGTTTCTCTTCTGTTTTTGTGGTGGTTTTGTGTGTTTTTGGTGCTTGGAAGTTCAATTGGAGAAGAAAGGATGAGTTTTTGGTGATTTCGGGGTGATTTCTGCAGTGTTTCGGTATTGATTTGAGGCTTGGAAGTGTTAAAACGTGGGGAGAAAGTTTGTGGCTGTGTTATCTGACTTTGGAAGTGTTCTCCTCTGCCCTAGGTCGTTTTTGGAAGGTCCTTTTATAGAAAGAGCAAGGCCATGTTGATAGAACAAGATTTTTATCTAAAACCCTGATTTTGTGCTCTAAGGGAATCTGATTTTTTAAAATATGTTGCAGGCCGATAAAAATTATGAAATTTTAACTGAAGGTAAAGGATGAATTTTAAGAATTTTGAGAGTTGGAATCGGGTTATTTTGATAAATAACCGATTAGATAAAAATCTCACAATCTGGAATCTCCCATAATTCATAACTTATTATTGGAAAGTTGAAATAACGAAATTCCAACGGCATTAGTCTTTAATAATCATCCTCTATCTTGTGTTAAAATTTCATGACGTTTTGTTTTGATTTCGGTATTTTCCATAGGAGAGAGAAAATTGTAAAAATGATTGAATTTCTCTTTTAAATTTTGGGATAAGGTTCCAAATAAAATAATTTCAGGTTTATGACTGTATGTAGTCATGCTAACCATGTGACAATTTTATTTTAATTTTGGAAACCTTTTATTATTTCTATTTCGAGGTTATTTCATGTGTTAATTAAAGAAATTAGCTTATAATATGAATTAAAAGCTAAATTTCCAGAATAAATATTATCAGAAAATCATGAAATACCTTTCATAATGACTACGATATTTGGAATTGTTTGGTGATGATGTACAAGTCATATGAAAATAGAAAATCCCGAGAATGTCCCTGGAAAATCCTGCATTGGTGCACTTTGACCATTTTGCCCTTTGTAACACGTATGCCTTTGAGACTACTAGGGGGGTTGAAATTTTGGGTATAACAGATTGCCCCCGTCAACTAGGCTTTGTAATGAAGATGAAAAGACTAGTTGATGCTTGAGTGATACCCCAAAATTTTGATCCTAAAAGACCTCGTATGCCGTTTGAAATCTAGTGGGTTGTGTCGAGCTATTCGAAGGCGCTGACTACCTAAAGGAGAAGGAGATGTTGTTGAACTATTCGAAGGCGCCAACTACCTGAAATGATGATATGTTGTTGAGCTATTCTAAGGCGCTGACTACCTAAAGTGATGAAAATGATGTCAAGCTATTCTAAGGCGTTGACTACCTAAAGTGATGAAAATGATGTCAAGCTATTCTAAAGCGTTGACTACCTAAAAATGGTGAAAATGATGCAATGTTTTTAATGGAAGCAGGTAAACTAGGGAGTGGTGCTAGGTCTTACTACGAGCCTAAAGGGATGATTCTAGGTCTTATGACGAGCCTAAAGGTTGGATCTAGGTCTTATGTCGAGCCTAAAGTGAATGAATGTAAGGGAGGTCTTATGGGTGCCTGAAATGGTTGAATGTAGGGTAGGTCTTATGGGTGCCTAAGGTTGTTTTTTTTTGTGGTGATAGGACTTATGTGTGCCTAAGGTTTGGAGGTGAAACCCGTCCTAACTCGGTTGCTTATGGAGACCGAGACCCACCTAACTCGGTTGCTTATGGAGACCGAGATCCATCTAACTCAGTTGCTTATGGAGACTGAGATCCGTTACTCGTTGCTTATGGAGACGAGATCCGTTCTGCTCGGTTGCTTATGGAGACCGAGACCCATTCTACTCGGTTGCTTATGGAGACCGAGACCCGTTCTACTCGGTTGCTTATGGAGACCGAGACCCATCTAACTCAGTTGCTTATGGAGACTGAGATCCATTCTACTCGGTTGCTTATGGAGACCGAGATCCGTCTAACTCAGTTGCTTATGGAGACTGAGATCCATTCTACTCGGTTGCTTATGGAGACCGAGATCCGTCTAACTCAGTTGCTTATGGAGACTGAGATCCGTTCTACTCGGTTGCTTATGGAGACCGAGATCCGTTCTACTCTTAACTAGGCTAATTGAGGAATGCAGTATGTTTGATGATGCAAAGATGTGAAGTATGTTTTATGCAAATGATTGTGGCAAAAAGCAAATTGTCAAAGTTCCAAACATGGAAATGAAGAGGTTTACGTGGGTATTGCAAAATGAAATTGAAGTGCTTGAAAAGACTGAAAATTGTCCAAAGTAAGAAATTGCTAGAAATATGCCAAACATGGCCATGATGAGATTTATGAAACCGAAGTGTTTGATGGAAAATTGTCCAGGACAAGAAGTTGCTGAAAGAGGTGCAAACATGGCAATATTTAAAGAAAATTCTGTCTACTGAAAAGGAAAGTGAAATTATCGTTTCCTGACTAAAGATTTCAGATTCGTAATTTATCTCCTAGGAGATGAACATGCCACTGGTGTGGTGTGATGTTTGACGTGGAGATGTCTTGAGTGGTGATCAAGGCTTATGAAGGGCCATGGAATTTATGTGGAGGTGAAGGCTTATGAGGTGCCCGTGGTGTGATGGTGTTGGTGGTGCTTAATGTTTGGGTTTCAATTGGTGTTGTCATAGCAATTGTTGGAACCAACAATTGCCCCCAGTATTTTCCTTTAAGACAATCTGAGCTAGAGTTCATGGCAATCTATCGGAACGATCGATTGCCCCCAGTATTTTCTTTGATTAAACATGCGAACAAGTCTTATCCTCACATGGTCAAGGATTATTTCTTGATGTGGTGCTTTCTATCCTACACTCAAAGTGTTTGATGCTTGCACTCGTGCTCTCCTTTTGGTCAAAACATCCCAACCATTGAATTTGACATTTGTTAGATTTACGCGTTCAACCTGCTACTTTCACGTGATTGGATACACAACTACTAAGTCGGAAGTCTTTTAAGCTTATAACGTGGCTATGGGGTGTGATGAAAGACAATGGGACGATGGAGGAATGTTTAGGATATATGGAGCTATAAGGGTGACCAAAGCTGCAACTTGCACCTTCTCTCGGACTTTCCTTCTTTGTGTTGAAGTCATTTGGCTACTTCGTGATGACTTCGCTTGTGAGCTTGGAACTTGGGACTTTTGAATTGTTCCTTGCACCTTCTCTTTTCTTCTGATTTTGGATCACTTCGAGGCTTTCCAGATTTGCCTTTCTTTGAATCTCTTTTTCCTCGGGGTTCTTGTGTTTCCCGGTTTTAAACTTTGAGAGTTGTTTTATGATGTGAGCTCATGGGATCCTGTGTCGCTTTGGGACCATTTGCGGATCATTTCATTGTCTTGGTAACGGTGTTGCTTCTTTGGACCTGTGAAGTTGCTGTTCGGAAGTCGGGCTCCTTGCTTCCTTTGGTCACCGGGTCGGTTGTTCATCATTGGTTGCCTTGTTTGTGGAGTTTGTAATGTTGTAAAAGATGATGTATACGAAAAGCTCAGCGGGGGTGCCTAGGGTTTAATGTCAGGGTTCACAAGCTTTTGGTTGTGTGGTGCTGTACCTAGGTGCTTCGTCATCCCTAATAGTTGTGTATCCGTTCTTTGTTACTTTTCAAAGGTCTAAGCGTAAATTTACAAAATATCTCCTTCGGTTGGAGTTATGCCGTTTACCTTACCTTTGAATGTGGTCTCACTAGAGTCATGTAAAAATGGCACGCTCGTTCACTCATGGTTTTTCCGCTCAAGACACTCTCTTGAATTTCACTCAGAGACTAGTTCGCACGCTTAAACGAAAGATTAAAGGCGACGATCCCGAGCTCAGATTGCCCCCAGTATTGATTAGGGGTTTACGACAACACTTAAACAGATGTAGAGTTTGGACCGCTTTGTGGATTGTTTTGGATGTTTTGTGACGGTGTTTGGACGGACATGTTCACCCTTTTGGAAGCAAAAAGACGACTCGTCTTGTTCTATTGCCAGAAGATGATTGTTTCATGTGCCTTTATCAGAAGACATACTCAAACCATTTTTTTGTTTTGTTAGAGAAAAAGCATTTTATTACGAAACATTTTGTACATGACTTTCTTAAAGATGTGAAGGATGCAGAAGCTTTATTAATGGCAAATAAATTGAACAATACTGAGTACATACATCGAAAAGCTACTCAAAGTATACTAAAAAGGAAAACAGAATGGAAACGAAATATTCTAAAGTCTAAACTAAGAACTATGAATTTAAAGTGATTTCTAACAAAAACATTCTCCTAAATACCGCCGCATTGAAATCCCTGGTCAAAGAAGTCCTGGATCGTGTGCCTCAAAGCCTTGCAATCATCGGTGTCGTGACCGGGTAATTGGTGGTACTGGCAAAACTGACTTAGATTCCTTCCTTTCTGAGGGACCCCAGGCCGGGGGGTGAGAGGTTGTAGTATGTTTCGCTCCTGGAGCTTTTTAAAAGCCTGGCTCAACGGTTGGCCAATGTCTGTGAACTCTCTCTGACGGAGTTTCTTTCTAGGTGGCTCTGATGCTCCAATGGCCCAACCTGACTCTCTTAGCTGTCGAACGGTGTTTACCTCATGCTGCCTGGTTCTCTTTTGGATGCCTCTTTGGATGCAAGCTGCTGTCCTTGAACCATTCCCGGTGTTTTCTGAGTTCCCAAGCTTTAATTCTCCCTTATTGATCAATTCCTCTAGGACACCAACTTGTCCCATCAGCAAGTCGAAATTAGGAAAGTATGTGAATTTCAGCTTGTCATTGTATTGCTTCTGCATATTCTCGATTACCATTCGGATTTGCTCCTGTTCGTCCATCTTTGTGAGAATAGCGGCTGCTTTTGTCCTCCAACGCTTGACGAAGTCGGTCATTGATTCACCTTCTGTTTGTCGTGTGCTTGCAAGATCAGTCCTGGTGACTCCAAAACTTCTGGCGTACTCGAAATGATGCAGAAAAGCTTCACAGAGCTCCTCGTAGGTCTTGGTATTCATCCTTTGAGTTATGTACCAATGCTGAGGAATTTCATCAAGATAGCGAGCGAATACCTTGGCCTTCTGCATGTCGCTTAGCGAAAGAATGGACATTTCTCTGTCGAACATTGCCAAATGAAGCTGTGGGTCGGAGGAACCTTTGTATAGAGGAAGTGTTGGCAATTTCAACTTTGGAGGGAGATCAACCTTGGGATATAATCCAGTGGAGAAGTAGTCAAAACCGGCTGGCCTGGTGGCCCTCTCCATGCGCTCAATCTTTTTCAGCATCTCATTGAATTCTTCGGCTAACTGGGCATCCATGTTGATTAGATTTCCTCCCTCTGCCATACTTGAGATTTGGGCTTATCTGTTGGAAAACAAAAGTGACCTGAGCTAAAATTCTCGGCCACAAAGAAGTTTTAGGCTAAAACTTGTTTGGGCTGCAAGAAAAGCATATGAGCTGGAATGTTTTGAAGATTGTGGGTAGGCACTAAGGCCCGAAATGAGTTGGAAGAGAGGCACATGGGCCGGAATGATTCATGAGCTGTGAAATGGAATTTGGGCCGAGTGATTTTGGTTGGGCTTAAAAGATGACACCTAGATCTAGGGTTCTGGGTTAGGGTCATGATAAGAAGTCTACCTAGACTAGAATGAGCCCTTGGGCCGGAATGGGTTTGGGGCTGAAGTAAAGCACATGAGCTGGAATGGTCCCTAAATCATAAATGGGCCTAACTTTCTTCGGGCCAGAGAAGATGGTTGCTAAGCCGAAAAAGATTTTATTTCCAGGGCTTGTGAGTTATTTCAAGTTCAGGTGGATTTCTTTTTATGGGCCTAAAGCAAATTGGATAATTCAAATTGGGCCAGAAGAGAAATCACCTAAGTCTAGGCTTTTGGGCCGAGACCCAAACGACTCACATGTTAAACCAAACAGGGCTTCTGGGCCGCAAACAAATAGAGCTGTCAATTCGTGTTGGGCTAGGTTGATGTAGGAGAAGTTCCTATCAATCTCTAGGCTGGGTAGTGGGCCGATCACACAAGCAAACAAGGCCCACACAAATTCAACATGTCCTCACTAGACGTTTAAATTGAACCGGGTATGGATCGATCCGGAGAGGTGCTTGGGGCGCGGGCCCAGGTCACCACAAAGGAATAGGGCTTGCACGCTATTCTCTTTGGGCTTCCCCACTCCTTTCACATCACCTGAAGGTGTGCGTCTACGGTCGGGTCTTTGACTGACCAAACAAAGGGCTAGGTAAGGGCACTGCCAGGAAAACGCTTGGGGCTAAGGCCCAGGTATTAAGGGGGTGTGGTTAGACGACACCCTCCTCTTTTCCCCCGCTTATTCACATCACCTAAAAGGTGTGAGTCCCTGACAGGGGACCCTCAAACGGGTCCCGGGGTGAAATCGGTTTGTGTGGACCCTCGCTCTCATATGATGCAAAGGTGCAGAAAATTAAAGTGCGCATGAAAGTAAACAAACAGAGTAATAAAGCCATAAATAAACATTTTCGAGTTAAGCCCTCTTTCTTAAAATTAAAACAAGTTAAAATTAAGAAGTTTGTCCCCAGCAGAGTCGCCAGTCTGTGAGCCTCGATTTTAAACCCTATCCTATGTTGATTAAAGTTGATTAGGATCTAACGGGTTTTAGGTCCACTTATAACCTAAGATTAATAACTATGTCATATAACAAAAATTATTAAAACCTAAGCTAGCTCACTGGAACCTATTAGAGTCGCCACCTAATTTTAACCTAGATCAAATTAGGAAAGGAGAGTTCGGGTTCGGGGGCTTGATATTCGACTTAATTAGGGTTCAATTACTTTCATTACCCCTAGAAGTCGTTTTTCCTCTACGTTTAATTACGGCTTATTACGAGTCGTTTTTAACCTAAGTGCGCGCTTCTGTTTTTTTTATTTTTTAACATTTTTTTGACAGAAAATTAAAAATACCAAAACTAGGGTTTCGGAGGCAGAATTAGGTCAAGTTTTGTTTTCGTCCGTGGCTACGGACCTAATGTCCGAACCCACGGACCCTAGTTAACTTAATTACAGAAAAGTCAAATTTAAACAGAAACGAGATTTTGAAAAGTCCGGGGCCACGGACAGGACGTCCGTGGGCCCGGACATGTTTTATAAAACCCTAAATTTTGAAAATAAAAATATCCCGCCACCGTCCGGGGGCGTCCGGCTTTCGGACAGGGCGTCCGGGACCCCGGACATAGCGTCCGTGGGTGCGGACCGCCCTCGGACAGCGGCGTTTGGGTGGCTCCCGGCGGTGTTTCTGGCTCAAATTTTATGGGTAGGTAGCCTGAAAGATTCTAAACACGTTAGTGATTGAAAGTTTACAATTTGAATTCGAATTAAACACGAAACTTAGCAAACAAGTTATTGGGCAGAAGCGAAAACAAACGCTAATTCAGAAGCGATAAAAAGTCAATTCGATTCCAAATTTTGACACAGAGTAGTTAAAGTTGAACAAAGTCAGAAAAACATGACTTCAACCTGTTTTACCTTCGGATTTAATGAGACTCTTCACAACGGGGATCTTTTGGTGCCTCGTTGATGCCGGTTTTGGATTGACTTCGAATTGTGCTTCTGACTCCTTCTCTTTATGCTGTTAAGGACGTTTCTCTTCTGTTTTTGTGGTGGTTTTGTGTGTTTTTGGTGCTTGGAAGTTCAATAGGAGAAGAAAGGATGAGTTTTTGGTGATTTCGGGTGATTTCTGCAGTGTTTCGGTATTGATTTGAGGCTTGGAAGTGTTAAAACGTGGGGAGAAAGTTTGTGGCTGTGTTATCTGACTTTGGAAGTGTTCTCCTCTGCCCTAGGTCGTTTTTGGAAGGTCCTTTTATAGAAAGAGCAAGGCCATGTTGATAGAACAAGATTTTTATCTAAAACCCTTTTGTGCTCTAAGGGAATCTGATTTTTTAAAATATGTTGCAGGCCGATAAAAATTATGAAATTTTAACTGAAGGTAAAGGATGAATTTTAAGAATTTTGAGAGTTGGAATCGGGTTATTTTGATAAATAACCGATTAGATAAAAATCTCACAATCTGGAATCTCCCATAATTCATAACTTATTATTGGAAAGTTGAAATAACGAAATTCCAACGGCATTAGTCTTTAATAATCATCCTCATCTTGTGTTAAAATTTCATGACGTTTTGTTTTGATTTCGGTATTTTCCATAGGAGAGAGAAAATTGCAAAAATGATTGAATTTCTCTTTTAAATTTTGGGATAAGGTTCCAAATAAAATAATTTCAGGTTTATGACTGTATGTAGTCATGCTAACCATGTGACAATTTTATTTTAATTTTGGAAACCTTTTATTATTTCTATTTCGAGGTTATTTCATGTGTTAATTAAAGAAATTAGCTTATAATATGAATTAAAAGCTAAATTTCCAGAATAAATATTATCAGAAAATCATGAAATACCTTTCATAATGACTACGATATTTGGAATTGTTTGGTGATGATGTACAAGTCATATGAAAATAGAAAATCCCGAGAATGTCCCTAGAAAATCCTGCATTGGTGCACTTTGACCATTTTGCCCTTTGTAACACGTATGCCTTTGAGACTACTAGGGGGGGTTGAAATTTTGGGTATAACAAGTGGGGACAAGAGTGTATAGAAGCATTTGATAAGATTAAGGAGATGCTCCGGGATTTACCTAAATTGGGTGTACCTGCTCCAGGACAGGATCTATACCTTTACTTGTTCGCACCAGATTGGGCGGTTGCAGCTGTCTTAATCATGGAAGAGAAAAGGGAGATACCAGTTTACTATACAGGCAAAATCTTGAGCCCGACAGAAGGACGGTACACTAATATAGAGAAAGTCTTGTTCGCACTAGTAGTGGCATCAAGAAAACTACGACCCTACTTCCAGTCGCACCGAATCTTTGTCAGGACCAATTGGCCGCTTAAGCAAATTGCGAACAACCCGAATGCCTCTGGCCGGATGGTAAGCTGGACAGTAGAGCTGACACAATATGAAATTCACTTCATGCCCAGAACGGCGATTAAAGCTCAGGCCTTAGCAGACTTCATAACAGAAACAAGCTTCGCAAAAGAAAGGAAACAAACTCAGAGTCCATATGTCATCTTGGTTGATGGGGCTCAATGTAAAAGTGGGGCAGGAGCTGGAATAGTGGTGCAGGCGCCGGATGGGCAAAGCTTGAATTATGCCTTACGGCTGGACTTTGACGTCACTAATAATGAAGCCGAGTACGAAAGCTCTTATCCAGGGTTTGGAAGTAGCCACAGCCCTCGGGCGACAGGTTTCATAGAATAGATATTTTCTTGTTTATTTTCATATTTAAAAAATCTGTCTGGGATAACACTTATGAAAGTATAACCTATTTTTAACAGAGTTAGAGGTGTATTCAGACTCTATGTAGTGACGAGACAAAGTGACAACATCTACGAGGTTAAAGAAGAAAAACTATGGAGGTACTTGCTCAAGGTCCAGGAACTAAAGGCAAATTTCCAAAAATGCGAGCTAAAACATCTTCCACGTGAAGAGAATGTCGAAGCTGATGCCTTGGCCAAATTGGCAAGTATGGCCGAAAGAGTACCCAATGAGATATGTCTGGAAGTCAAAACCTGTAACACCCCTACTCTAAAATCCGGTTTAACTATCGCGCCTAACATAAAATCAGTCGATTCCAAACGGTAATTAAAAGACGTACACAAAAGAAACCGGGTGTTACCTGCCGTTACCCGCCCATGCGAGTAACGAAGCGTTTACCATCTATCCAATCTATACTACCGCTGTGATGACAGAGATTGAATACAACTAAAATTACAAACCGAATAAATTTTGAAAGAACAGTGAGCCATCTATCTATCTAAATTCCATAATGTTCGAAAACAGTAAACTTAAGTAATCGTGTCGCATGTAGGTAGACCGTCGACTATCCCAAACTCCCGCGCTCGCGTTCGAACTTAATCCGCTCCAATCCTGAAAGTGGGGGCCGTATAGGCTCAGCCAACGCTGAGCACGAACTATATAACCTTCATGAACCCTAAGACTACTCAAGTTATTTAGCCCAATTGTTAACATGATGTTCTAATTTCATGCTGTACCATTTTCATTTACAGTAACAGTATAACAATAATCATCATTCATATAAATTCATACAATAAATTCATACAATCATCATAACAATCCACAACAAGCAATAAGCAAGTATATAAACAACATCAATTAACGGTGCGAGAGTTACACTCTCTTGAACAATCCTGTTATGCGGCCTTGAGGCATTCTTGTTTCGCTGTTCAGGGCTAAGAATATTTCCTTATATCATTTCGTAACTTTTATTTAATTTGTTTAATTAAGGTGGGTGTCATGTTAGGACAACCCGTATAAACTTCCTCTTCAGGAGCAGTCGCTCTGATGCACTTGAACAGTGCAGTTTGTCAGGAGTCCGCAGAGGCCTGACGGCCGGAGCCATTGCACCAACAACAGTGCCCTCTGACCAACGATCGTATCCGGTTCGTTGGAGTTTCCATAGCGAGAGAACCCTATCCGGTCGTTCCCTCTCTTCGGTGATCACCCATGCGCAACCATGTAGTCCGTGACTACCCTGGATTTATTTCCTCATCTTAATTGTTTACTTAATTCCACCATATGATTCGGTCTGTGACCTTTACCTAAGATCTATGCTTAGGTTATGTAGAGTGTATTCTCAATGTAAAGACCTTTAAGGTCGTTAACCTTCGCCTAGACGTCGCCTAGGCTGCGTTCATCCTCAGATTTATATAATAAGACCAAAGTTATTTTCCTTTTACCATTCCCATATTACCATCCACAATCCGATCCGAGTTTTCGTATACAATTTCCAAATTGTAATCCGTCGCGTACAATAAAGATCGCGAAACAATAAACATTTAAATCCACAACCACAACACATAGCAAACATATCACTCTTGTCATGCATACACACATACCAGAACCCGAGGAAGCCCTCAGGAACACTCGGACCATATAGAACGTACCGTACACCGATGTAGTGCTAGCGTGCGGGATCACGCTCACCCTCTAATCCTTTGTAATTCAACACCCGCAACCCGGTCTACTGGAAATACATTCTAACATTAGTATTTACATCCCGAACCTACTTCATCGTGTCAAGATAAGTTCTAACCTCTATTCCATAAATAATTCTTAGTCAATTATCCGTTCGACTTGATGTTTCGTTACTCTTGGGATTTAGATATTATTGTACGTTACAGTTTGCAAGTACGCATTATTCGGTAATTCGACAATGTTTTCGCATCGGGAATTAAATCTTTTAATAACTTACATACTACCGGGTCGTTTACGTGTATGTATACATTTTTCGTATACGTGTTTGCATGGAGTTTAATTCTCTGATTACGTTTATCATTTTCGCTCACATTCTCTCGTGGTGCATAGTTGTTAATTATGTATGCATGAGTTTAGTATATATTGCTGCTATATTTATTTTAATCGCGTTTCGGTTTTATTTCTAACCGCATAACATCATACTTGACTTGTCGGTCATATTATATGTTCCCTTTTCCTTAGAAATCATATTCTACGAATTGTAACATTTCCCGTAATGAATATATTTGTCATTTTATGTAAATGTTTAGAGGTATGCTTATGATAATAATTTTCTTATGACATATCTCGTTATATCCAAACATAACGACACTCATATCATTGTAAAGCTTATTCTTATTTTCAGCCCATATTTCTGAAATTCTCCACCAGCCCACATAGTTTCGGAAATTACATTCTAATTATTTGCAAAACCAACCCAATTATAATCCTTGTCACACTTCCTCCCTTATTTAATTATAATATATGTTTTCAACCTTGTAATATTTCTATACAATATATATATATATGTATATATATAAGTAACGCATGTTCGGTATCATATTTGTACATCCTTCGAAAGTTACATTTCTTTTCCCATCTCTTTTTTATTTATTTACAAAACAAACCAAATATTATTCTCATCACATTTCTACTTCTATTTAATAATAACCTAAGGTTTTCCAACCTTAATATATATACCCAACACTTATACAGATTTACTAACTTGATTTAATTCCAATTTACACTCTAACTTTCGGTAATTTACAACTTAACCCCACAAGCTTTATAAATGTGACATGTGACTTTCAAAGCTATATATTATATCTTTAATACATTTAATCACTAGAATCACCCAAATTTTATCTAATTTACGAACAAGCCCCACTGTTCTCATGGTCTCCATTTAGCCCTACACTTTTCTGAAAATTTCACTGACACCCCCATAGTTTTATAATTGTTATGTTTGAACACTAAAACCATATATTATACACTTGATTTATTATATTACCGAAAATACCCCAGAATTTTCCGTTATTCCAACCGACCCTTAGGAACTTAGAAATCATATTATAACCCCCATCTTCTCGGAAATTTACAATATAACCCTCATAGTTTCAAAAATTCCATTTTTAGCTTAATATCTATTAAATATTCAATTTAGTTGATTTGAGTTCCTAAATTGGTCAAATCTCTATTATAGTCAAGGATGACAATTAACTTTCTCTCCTTACCCACATTTCTTTTTATTTATGAAATACCCCTTTTTATTTCCTGTCTTTGCATTTAATCCCTTTTACGTTTATAAAATTCATATTTATGTTTTTAAATTCTCAAACAACTACTTACGAATTTTAATTGAATTCCATACCCCACATTTTATTAAATTGCGTTTTATTTTTACCCCATTATAATTTCCTTGCTCTTTTAAATGTTTATAAGTTTTATAAATTACTTAAACCATGTTATGACTTTGTATTTCTCACCAACATTTTCCTAAGATGTTCGTAGGTGATTAAATTTATCATAATCTCACTTAACACCATAAATCTATATAATTATTTTTCCCACTCCGAAATTCAATAATTACAATTTAAGGTTCAAATAAATAATATACTATGGCTTTAAAAAAAATGGCCTTAAATATAGCTTAAATTTAGCTTCAACATATTAAGAAAAAGGTACCTAAAAATTCACTAAAATTGCCACGGTTTGTTCCAGTTTTCCCCTAACTTTTCTCAAGTCACTTCCCATCCAGACTTGCTGAATTACACATATCTAGTTTCCACTAATCTAAATCACGCCTCTGTTTCTATACATGTTTTCGGTTTAACCAACAATAAATATGTTCAAACTCCCGGTAATAATTTGCATACCACAACATGAATCTTGAGTACTAAAGTGTAGTTTAGATGTTATTCTACCTTAACTTGGTCGTCCAGGAATTTTCTCCAGTCAGTTGTGTTCCTCTCGGCACTATATAGGTGAATATATTTTAAGTTACATTTTGTAAATATATTTTTGTCTAAAACCCACGTAAATCTTTAGGCTGAGTTAATGGATTACCTTGTTACTTTTGATCCTTCCTCTTGTGTCAAGTTCTCTGTTACCGTGACAGTGCAGGAATGAGGGCAAGTCCAGTGGTCCTCGCACATGTAGGGAAAACACAACTCAATTAACACATCTTCATCGGTAGTTGTTCAAAGTAATTGTACATGGATTTTTTTTGCAGTGTAAGAGGGTGGTTTACCTTGTAAAACTAGTGGGAACTCAGCTACTGCTCTCGACTATCTGGAGGAGGAAGTGCTGGTTTAGTTTCATGAAGAAAATCAGAACAAGAAAGGCTCAAAACATAATACCACTCTCACCGGTTTTTGCCTCTGTTTTCTTGGTATCATTACAGTTTGGTGCAGGTGATTAAGGGTGGTCTTGTTCTGCTCAAAGGAAGGTTGTAAACCTTCTACAATTGGCGTACAGAAGAGATTCAAGGAAGGTGTTAAGAGCAGTATGCATTTTTGGCAAAACGAGAGGAGGATGGAGTTCCTTGCGTTTCTTTTTTCTTACCTCATTTTACCATGCTGGTGCAAGCTGTTTAATGGTGGTTTACTTGTGTTCAAGGAATGCTGGGAAGCTCCTTCAGCTGGCGCATGAGAGGAGGAAAAACAAGGTCAAAAGCAGCATATTTTTTTTTTCATGAACCGAGAGAAATCCTTGCCTTTTACTCACCTCATTCCTCCTTGTTGCTGTTAGCTGAACAATGGCGTTTTTGCACAAGGAAAACTGGAAAAAGATCCCCTCACTAAGTGTACATAGGAAGGCTTAAAGAGGGTTAATAGTGGTACAATAATTCTGAACAGAAATTGAAGAGGAAGCTGGAGTTTCATGCGGGCTTTTTTTTTTTTTTACCTAACTTTCTTGCTGTTGCAGGTTGACCAACGGAGGTTTCTTTTGTCTGCTCAAAGAAGGTTGTAAACCGTATACAACTGGTGCAAAGAAGAGGATCTAAAGAGGTGTTAAATGGGGTGTATCCTCTGGACAAAACCGAAAGAAGAAGGAAGGCATTTCAGCATTTTTTTTACAATTTTCTTTTTGTTTTGCTTGTTAATTTTTTTTTTGTTTTGCTTGTTAATGCCGGTTGACAGGGGGATGTTGTTTGGTCATGGAAGACTGGAAAAGTCTGCTTCAACTGATGCAATAGGAGGTTTAAAACAGTGTTAAAAATGGTGTGTTTTACGGGAAGAAAAATAACAGAGTGGAAGTGAGTTTGTTCCAGATTTTGTTTACCTCCTTCTAGCTTGCTGCTTAGTGTCGTTCACCGCAAGAAAAAAAACGGTGTTGTTTGTTGTTGTTTCAAGAGGAGAGAATGAATGAGGGTGGTCTGGTACTACTGTCAACCGAGAGAGAAAGAGAGGATAGAGAGTGCTTCAGTAGGTGAGTTCGACTGTAATAGAGAAGGGAAGCAAAGGAAAGTGATAGCTGTCTAGATTAGATGTTATGAGTGAAGGAGAGTTCTGTTTGCTGCTACCGAGAGTGATAGGAGGTGGGCTGGAGTCTTGCCGGCTGAGATGAAGAAAAGAAGAGGTGAAGTGATGGGTATTGGTCTTATGTCACAATATGTACTTGTAATAGCTAAGCCTTTGTTTTTCTTATTTTCTTATGACTGTAACCGAGGCAAGAGAGGAGGTGTTGGGAGCAGGTCAGCCGAGAGCAAGGGGGAGAAATGAGTGCTGATGGTATTCTATTTCTTGTTTAAAATCTAGCATGTACTTGCTAGTTGCTTTTCTTTTCTCCTTTATTGCTTGTAACCGGTGCAGTTTAGTGGGAGCTGGAATTGTTGCCAGCCGAAAGCAATAAGAAGAGGGTAAAGGAATGATGGTTTAAGTACAACATTTTCCATCCTAGCTTGTACTTGTTAGCTAGTTTTATTTGTTTAATCTTCCTTGTTTTCTTCTTCTTTCTTTTGGCTATAACCGAGAGTATGTGTAGTTAGGGGTGTATTCAGCCGAAACTTGGAGGGAAATGGGGAAGTAAGTAGCTAGTTATTATTTCTAGATAGGTGTACTAGCATGGCATTTTTCTTTGTTTTCAATCTTGCTTTTCAAGGATCTCTTTTTCTCCTCCTCTTAACAAGGGTATACGGCTGTGTGCTTGGGAGGGAGTTTCCTTTTTGACTTTAGTGTATTAATGTTGTACATTAGTGGTACATAATGAGGTATTTATGTGCGGGATAATAACATGTAATATCCTTGTTTTAATGTATGTAAATGAGTGGTTTTTTGTCTTTGAAACTTTTTTTTGTATATGTAAATCATTCCATAAATTTTTATCCCTTTATTTGTGACCTTGATATATGTATTAGAATATTACATATAATTTTGTTTTATGAGTTATTTTCTCCTTAATGAAGTTCCCTTTTTGATTTGGGATTACATGTATAATTTGGTGTTCATTTTGAACTATGTATTTAATACCAATGTTTATGATAAGTATTGGTCATTAGATTAGTAATCGTTGATCATTTAGCTTCATTTAATTTAATTCCTTATTAAGTAAGATACTCAACGTTTGGGGTATTTCAATCTACCCCCCTTAAAAGGACTTCGTCCCGAAGTCTCATTTCTGATCAATTGTTCCTAGAAGAATCTAGTTCCATGACTAACTTCAATCCTAGGGATCAAGTCCCGTATCTCTATACTCAAAATGCAACAGGTGCATAAACCAACTCATCCAAGTGCAATAATAATATGCAACTCATAACTCTGTGCAATGAAGTGCACTTCCAATGTATCATACAATTACACACAATCACACAAGGTGCAACACAAGAGCACAATAACAAATACACAAATCCCCACATAGATACCGATAACCATCCAAGTATCACATCGGATACATAAACATACCACCAAGTGCATCTGTGCACAAACAAACCAGATATTCAACAGTATGCCTTGCATATGTTATAATCAAGAAAACACTAAATTCATCCAAGTGCTTAAAGCACGTAAATTCCGCAACATATCAAGTATGCCCCGCATACGGACAAAAAACAACAAAAACAACCTAGAATCTTGGTATACGCCAAGAGGCTCTACCCCCCTTAAAAAGGGTTACGCCCCGTGACCCCCAAAGTATAGAACAGCTGCTATGAGAAAAGCGCTGGATACTTGGTCTCCCTCCTTCTCGTATCGGAAATGAGGAGTGGAGTCAACTCTTATCTGAGACGTGGGTCTAACTCTAGTCGTTTAGGCTTTAAAAATATATGAATGATGAGTCACGTACTTCTTCAGCTAAAAAGCATGGAGTACTTGTGCGCTCTTCCAAACGCGTTCTAATGGGCCCACTCGCTCCGAAGTGAGGTGTAGACCCATGAACATTGGGCTCGATTTGCCCTTTCGTTCTTATCGGTGTTTTATAGATTATTTATTAGTAGTAACTTATTGATTTTCCCATTTCAATGTGACTGTGTCATGCACGGTCTTTCGTGTTTTAGGAAACAAGGTATCTTAATAGTACGAGAGCTCGATTAGATTTAGATCGCCTATCCCAGTATTCTGGATTACTAGCGCACATGTGTGTACTATATCGTCAAGTGTTCTTTTTATTTACTCGCTGACTTTCAGTTGAGGTGAAATGTGGAATTGATTACCGTTAATACTTAGTGCTCTTGCACTTGTCTCAGCCATCTTGATACATACTAGTCTATATATTAACGGAGTTAATCCTTGTCATCTCATGTCTCCAGATTGTTTGTTACGGAGTAATAGTTAGTTGTAGTGTTTGTTAGGTATTTCCTGATGATTATGTTGTATTAGTTTTTTTCGGCCTAATAGCAATGTTTGTGGTTGACCTTGCTCTTTGCTAGGGAAATTCATTTGTTGTTCTCATATTTCATGTCCTGCTTCTTTCAGCATCTCGTGTGGGTATGCTCCCTGACATTTGAGGTGTTTGCCTCCTGGTATGTTTCATATCCTTCCTACTTTTCATGTTGTTCTATCCGGAGTGTAATTATATATATTTGTGTGTTTCTTATCATTGAGCTCTAAGCGAATTCTATTCGTCTGATCTTTGCCAACTTACTTATTTCCGATGGCTATTTATAATGGTCGCTTCCGTGCCACCATATTCTGACCGATTTGATAGTTATTGGTTATTGTTACACTTGTCTTAAGGCTTAGGACATCCGCTAGTATACTAGCTCTACCTTTCTTTTATTTCATAGTAATGTGTTTGTGTTTATCCCGTTTTGAGTGGAAACATATCATTGTTCTTAATCTGGGCGTAGAGTGATTGCTATATCGTATTGTATTGTTTTATGCCTTTAGTCTGAGAATATTTTTCCTAATGTCCCTCTTTCGGGTGGCAGTTATCATCCTCGGTCGGTACCTTCTGGGTGGTGTAGTTTGCCAATGTTAGTAAATCCTTTATCTTAATAAGTATTCACATATTCGCTTGCTCATTTAGAAAGTTTTCATGTCTTGTCACTTTGCTGACTATCAGCACTCTCGTATGTCAGGAGATTTCCCTTTATATTGTTGTGTCTTAATCACTCCCTTGTGGAGTTATGACCCTGGTCGTATTATATTTGAGGTTTTGGTTTCTTTAGTCTCGTTGCTTTAACTAAGACTCTTCCTATAATTTATTCGAGGTAGTTATTTGTACTGGTTTGGGTTTGTGTCACTGTCCGTCACACGTTTATAATTTGTGAGGTATTCTTTGTCAACCTCCTTCTCAAACAATATTGGGGTGTGTCCCGAGGAAATTGTTTTGTTCTCCAGGTCCCTTGCCCAATGGGCATGATTACGTATTCTATGTTTTGTGAGTGTTTGGGATATTATGCCCTAGTGGAGAGGTTTATATTGTAATACTACGAGGTAGTTTTCTCTCTTGTCATTGATTTCGTTATCGACATAATTCACTGAGGTTTTAAAGGGTTTTACGGTCATTTGTATGAGTAAGTATTTGTTGGTCAATTGTTTGACGAGTTAATTATTGGAGTGATTGTGCATTGACTCCTAGTCATCGTTATCTGGTTCTTATATGCGCGGTTTAACGCTTGTTCATTATTTTACATTTTTATATTTATAAGTTATTCATGTTATTTGAGGTATGTATTATAGTTCTCACTTCCTATTATTTTCTGGGTTACATCTTTTGTTGTAATTTCGGACCCCATGGCGAGGGTTCATGTTTTCATCTTTTAAGGGAGTCATTGTTTTAGTTGACTTGGAACAGTTTTCCGTTATTATCCACTTCGTTTCAGGTGTTGTTGTCCTTTTTGGCATATGTCAGAAAGGTAGTGAAGGCGGTAATTTTGCTCCCCTGTACTCATGTCCTTCTAGCTGTACATTTAGATGTCTTTATTTAGGCTTGTCTCTTGTATGATGAAATTGTTTAATTTACATACTTATTATCCCTCACGTTGCGTTAGCAGGCGACATATCTTGAACATGTACTCCTTTCTTGTCCCTTATTGTATGGTGTAATACCGGCGGTAGTAGCCGCTCTCTTTATGTGGGGATCCCATCCAAACGATCAGTGTGATCAAATAGAATAACAATGTTACCATCGCAAGGGTATAAATTTAAAGAAGTGTAATGAAATTTCTTGTATAACCCCTCTATTTATTTACACTTGTTGTATACAATTTTATGGTGGAAGTTTTATGTTATATACGTAGGTACTGTCATGTGTATATAGAGTACAGAAATCTCTAATGCCCTTGCATTGATTATGGGGATATTTATGGACGAAAGAAGTTAATGTTCCATGTTTACTTTGCGTAGGAGGTTTGGACTTAGAGTGTGGTATATATATACTCCTATCTCGACATTTGTTCGCTCTTGTTGGTATGGTACCTCTTTGTGAAGGTGGTACCTTGGGTGTTGATTGTTGAAGTATTCAACACTGGTTCGCATCAACGGTGTGATCAGTTTATGTAATGACGGTGTTGCGTTACAATACGTTTGATTTTGATCCTACTGAGGGTTAACATATTTTTCCTTTTTCCGGTATTCGTCGTATGTTTATGAGTGTCATTGTGGATATAATACCAACCCTGATTATTACGTGATCGTACTTCATGTTACAACTCCTACATATTCGGGAATGAGTTGTTGTTTGGAGTATTCACGTTCATTGATTTGAATTAATGTATCTTTACTGTTTACATCTGGTGTACTTCGGTTCTTTGGTTTCCTGCCATCGTTAAGGATAGTGATGCATTTAGGAAGTGTTATAACATGTGTATAGGGTCGTGGTCGTCCTAAGGGCTCGACATTTGTCATTGATAGGGTTGGCATTCGATGCCGGTACGCGTCTATGGGGTTTGGCTCCTAAGCCGATATTAATTGTTCATTAATGTCTAACCGGTGTGATTGTTACGGGCTATTGCATGCCTTTTTGATATGATGGTCGGACTATTTGGGTCCTCTTGAGGTTTGTAGGTCTTATGTTTAAGGGTTTTGTGTTCCTACTCGTGGAAGGTTGTATTTAGAGGATTTGTACTAAGTTGTACGATGTTCAGTGATCTTGGTAGTTATGGTATCGTTCACTGTGGTCTTTACGACTTTGTAAGGTTTAATTGTAGGTTGAGCACTTGCGTGGCAATGCGCGAGGTAGGAAGAATTACTGGTATTTTGGTTTTCATGGCGCTTGCTGTAGCAAGCGCGCCATGGTGGAGTTATTGGTTTGGTAGTGGATGGTCTCGGGACACTTCGGTTGGTTGAGGACGGCTTAGTTAATTTATCTTGAAAAGGGTAGTTGTGGTTACTACAGTTCGTTAAGGTATGTTAAGTTCTCTAGGGCAGTTCTCTTCCTGGGTGATCTAGGTTAGGCTTCTTCCTGAGTTTGTCTTAAGTTTCATCGTGAATGAAGGAGAGCGTTTGACGTATGCGTTCATGTAGTTGTTTTATTAGGTTAAGGGCGTACGGCTTCCTAGAACGCGCTGGGTACTAGTACCAGCGCCTAAGGTTCCCGCAAAGTTTGGGGTATTTTGCCCCAAGGTGACTCCTTTCCCCATCTAATTGCTCATACCAGCTGGGGTCTGCCCCACGTAGCTACCATGTGGTGCTTCGGGTCCGACAGATGGAGTACTCCGGTTGTCTACGGTATGACATTCCTTCCTTGGGGTTTATTTCAGCAATCTTGGTTAACTGAACAGGTCCTATGTTTAATTATGAGCCGACTCGATAGTCTTTATGGATTCATTGTATTGTAAATTCTCTCATCTATCTTGGTATCGACCTTTATGGCAGCCATGTCGGTTTCCCGATCAGGAGGGATTCTCCGCCTCCTTGCGCCTTTCATCACTTTGCCTCTATGTCAATATTCGGAGTGTGGGCAGTGGCGGGTGGGGTACCACTGCTGATTCCCAGGAAGTTCTCCCATCGAGCTAGTATGGTTCTATGTTATTCAGGATCGCAGGACCTCCAATACCCTCGTCATGCCTCGTTCTGAGTGGTTTCCACTTTTCTCGACATCTGTAACACTGCATGTCGTCTCTTTACTCGGTAGTTCTTCGTACAATAATCAGTAATATTGGAGTGCCATTAAGGCTGATATTGCTACGGTTTCGCGTCATTAGGACACTGGTTCGTTTAAGACCAGATGTCTCGTACCTCACAAGCGTTCCCCATATTCCCATAATCCTAAGCTCACTGTCTTGACCCTAATTATCTCGTCATCAGAGCGGTACTCCGCTCTGATACCACTTTTGTAACACCCCTACTCTAAAATCCGGTTTAACTATCGCGCCTAACATAAAATCAGTCGATTCCAAACGGTAATTAAAAGACGTACACAAAAGAAACCGGGTGTTACCTGCCGTTACCCGCCCATACGAGTAACGAAGCGTTTACCATCTATCCAATCTACACTACCGCTGTGATGACAGAGATTGAATACAACTAAAATTACAAACCGAATAAATTTTGAAAGAACAGTGAGCCATCTATCTATCTAAATTCCATAATGTTCGAAAACAGTAAAATTAAGTAATCGTGTCGCATGTAGGTAGACCGTCGACTATCCCAAACTCCCGCGCTCGCGTTCGAACTTAATCCGCTCCAATCCTGAAAGTGGGGGCCGTATAGGCTCAGCCAACGCTGAGCACGAACTATATAACCTTCATGAACCCTAAGACTACTCAAGTTATTTAGCCCAATTGTTAACATGATGTTCTAATTTCATGCTGTACCATTTTCATTTACAGTAACAGTATAACAATAATCATCATTCATATAAATTCATACAATAAATTCATACAATCATCATAACATCCACAACAAGCAATAAGCAAGTATATAAACACATCATTAACGGTGCGAGAGTTACACTCTCTTGAACAATCCTGTTATGCGGCCTTGAGGCATTCTTGTTTCGCTGTTCAGGGCTAAGAATATTTCCTTATCATTTCGTAACTTTTATTTAATTTGTTTAATTAAGGTGGGTCATGTTAGGACAACCCGTATAAACTTCCTCTTCAGGAGCATCGCTCTGATGCACTTGAACAGTGCAGTTTGTCAGGAGTCCGCAGAGGCCTGACGGCCGGAGCCATTGCACCAACAGCAGTGCCCTCTGACCAACGATCGTATCCGGTTCGTTGGAGTTTCCATAGCGAGAGAACCCTATCCGGTCGTTCCCTCTCTTCGGTGATCACCCATGCGCAACCATGTAGTCCGTGACTACCCTGGATTTATTTCCTCATCTTAATTGTTTACTTAATTCCACCATATGATTCGGTCTGTGACCTTTACCTAAGATCTATGCTTAGGTTATGTAGAGTGTATTCTCAATGTAAAGACCTTTAAGGTCGTTAACCTTCGCCTAGACGTCGCCTAGGCTGCGTTCATCCTCAGATTTATATAATAAGACCAAAGTTATTTTCCTTTTACCATTCCCATATTACCATCCACAATCCGATCCGAGTTTTCGGATACAATTTCCAAATTGTAATCCGTCGCGTACAATAAAGATCGCGAAACAATAAACATTTAAATCCACAACCACAACACATAGCAAACTATCACTCTTGTCATGCATACACACATACCAGAACCCGAGGAAGCCCTCAGGAACACTCGGACCATATAGAACGTACCGTACACCGATGTAGTGCTAGCGTGCGGGATCACGCTCACCCTCTAATCCTTTGTAATTCAACACCCGCAACCCGGTCTACTGGAAATACATTCTAACATTAGTATTTACATCCCGAACCTACTTCATCGTGTCAAGATAAGTTTCTAACCTCTATTCCATAAATAATTCTTAGTCAATTATCCGTTCGACTTGATGTTTCGTTACTCTTGGGATTTAGATATTATTGTACGTTCAGTTTGCAATACGCATTATTCGGTAATTCGACAATGTTTTCG
>JAIOTZ010000862.1:0-43224 GCA_023374045.1 Limonium bicolor
TGACCATGACAACTAAATCAATACACCAGTCGGCAGGGAGCTGAACTTGGTCAGGAAACTAAACGACGTGATCATCAACAACAGACAACCGACACTTCTGGTAAGAACATCAACCCAAAACCAAGCCTAACCTTGAATGGAAGAACCGTATAGATTACTCAACAATGTGAGAAGACCAGATGTAAGTAATAACCTACAAGGAAGGTATTACGACATACAATGAAGATGGAGGACATAACAACTTTCAATAAAAACGAGATGAATTCTCAGAATAATACTATTACAAGCACTCTTCATTGAAGATATTGATAAACCCTAGAAACAGAATCAGAGAAAACAAATTTAAGCAATGACCTACCTAGGATCAAAAACGTGCAATCACGGAAGAGAGAACCTCAAAAGGATTACACCATAGAGTTGGTATAGTTGAGCAGAAAAAGACCCATAAACGATGGTTAGTATTGCTTGCCTAACTCATTAACACCCAAGTATGATTAGTCATTAACGGGTGGCGTAGTCAACAAAAGTTGAACAAAGTATTGACATGGCAGCACATGATAGCCAGGGAAAATATCCGACTTAGACACCTAAAGGCAGAGGCCTAATGAAAACTAATCCTTAATTGCTAAAAGATGAAAGTCTATGAGAGCGAAAGTATTGTCACAGACACTGATTAACATTGGATTACCTAAGCGAACTTCCACAGCAGGAAACGAGATACAACAACTTATTGTGAAACCCAATAGTACATCCAATGATGTGACCTAACATTGACAAAGTTCAGAGAACAAGAGAATTACGTGGATAACCTACAGATGATTAAGAATACAACAGTGAACCGAACACCGACTATCATTTGAGACTAATCAAGCATTAAGGGCCTACGAGTCAAGGATGTTAAATACATCAGAGCTCGAGGCGCAGGAAAGTATAAAAAGGCTTATCTAGGCCATGAATGAACTACAACTCGTACATACGAGTGGTTATGAAAACCTATACTAAATTGAGGAGGAATTGCCAGAAAAAGAGCACCAATGAGAATAGAGAGATGATACAATGACGGAGGTGGAGAACGAACCACTCCTTTTAAGGTGGGGATACCTCTCCTTGTTGTGAGGCCTTGAATGGGAATAAACCCCTCGAAATGGGCTTTCACTTATTAGAGATAGAATACAACCTACAAATAAACCTGAAATTTGAAACAATTATCTTTGAGCTGAATGATAACAATCTTACAGTATGATGCAACAACCGCCTTACATTAAACCTGGGGAACTCCCAGTGTGTTTACACCAGAAAGGGATTGAAAATAAAACAAGACGTTGAAGTAAAATGACCGAAGAATCACACCATCAATGGGTAATATAAGAAAGCTAACGCTACTTCGGTAGTGGAGCCCATGAGAATAATACCTGTCAGGTAGATTAAGTTACGGTGCACAGCAAAGCAACCACTATATAAGCCATCAAATATTGACACGAAAGCAATCAGATTTATGAATTAAAACCCGATGTAAGTAAGGTGATGAAATGGGAGACAGACTGTGCAGTAGCGCCAATAGTCTAGAACATGTGATGAAAGGTTTCACAGGAAGCACACTGTCCTTTCCGTAAGGAGTTGGAAGTGCATTCCTAGTAGATCGACATGAGAAATGAGATACGAGGCTCTATGGAAAGAAACCTCAAATTACTAAAGGATCGAGTCCGTACTAAATACAGAAGGTATAATGCAGTTATGAACCCAGTTGATGGATATTCCTTGATTAGGTTCAAGAAGAACGACATGTGCGTTATCATGGATTGATGAAAGAGGAGATCGACAACAGAATACTTCACAAATTAGCTGTAACTAAGCGTGTGACGAACACTACGAGCATACTTAAACGAAATGTGGGACGACCGCACTCCAGAGGAGCTTGTGGGCCTGATGGACTTATTCATAAGTTAGTCGGGTAAGTAGCAATGTATCAGTAAGGTACCCCATATATGTAAACGAGTAGTGTAAGGAACGCGAGAAGTAGTCGACTTCGTACG
This sequence comes from Limonium bicolor, assembly GCA_023374045.1. Taxonomy (NCBI): domain Eukaryota; kingdom Viridiplantae; phylum Streptophyta; class Magnoliopsida; order Caryophyllales; family Plumbaginaceae; genus Limonium; species Limonium bicolor. The sequence goes on from JAIOTZ010000862.1 coordinate 2,034, forward strand.
ACAGTCAGCGATGCAAACTCACACCAGAACAACATTTTACCGCGGACAATTGAGGAGGAAGAACTCAGTTAAACCAATGAGATTAAAAGAGTCAGAGAACTTGCAGAATGGATTTATCGTGAGTGAATTAGAAGAGGTGTAGTTATTAAAGAAAGAAATTAATACTCAAAATATCCGTCGGGCTGCAAATTAAAACCCGGTCGTAGTAGTGTAGAAGACAGAAGCGGCCGGGGTCAAACCGTGGGACTTATAGCGAGCTAAAGTAGTTCCTAAGCTTGTCACAAAAGGGGGGAAGTTAATTGACTTGTTTTTTAGAGAATTAAAAGAGCAGATTAAATTACTGAGTGCAGATGAATTAAATGGAACTCCGGGTTCAGGTTTTATATAATCTGATTAATTATGCTATCTCTACCGGTTTAATATATTAGTTTGGCAAAATTCCTGTTATTATCCTAAGGACTAAGTCATAGACCCTTAAGAACTCGTTTACCAGAAAATGCTCGGTCTAATCAAGGTTCGAGCAAAACTATGTAAACGGACGTTAAATTCAAGGAATTATAATTGCATCTGTAAATACTAACTTATTAAATCATAATAAGTTTTCTCCAGATTTACGGCTTAAATAACCTGTCTATTTATCACCTGGTCTGATCAAAATAGACTTAGGAAAGCATTTTAATAAATTCATGTAATTTATTAAAATGGTGAGAGAAATCCTTTAAGCGTAACAAACTGTATTTATTAAAACCGGTAGAAATATTGATTACATAATTAACAAACCATAATTTAAAACCTTGCCCGGAGCAAATCCTCCTTAGCCAGACATATTAACTGGTAATAAATCTGACAGAGGTTGGACGTAATAACAGCACAGAGACGTGATTAGTGAATGGAGAAATGGAGAGGTCGAAGAGTGAAACATGTACGTAGGTTATTATAAGTGAAGTGGGTGAATTAGAGAATTAATGGAGTGAAATGGTATACGGGAGCGATTTACTGGAAGGGAATGAGATGAGGTGAGTGTGAGTGATTTTCAGGTTTTCTCCGTGCACTCGTACAAGGTTTGCAGTGGATGGTTATTTATAGAAGAAAGGAAGACTACGTAGAAGACTTGCAGTTGATTGCCTCTGTTGATTTCTTCACTGATTGAAGCATTGATTGCTTCATTTAATGCAGGGGACAGGAGCTGGATACGCGTGAGCGAAATAAGGTAGGCGACGGCGGGGTAGATAGATAAGGCGAGTTGCAGAGTCGCGCGAGGAAGAAAACTATGTTCGGGCGCGATTTTATCTTGTCCGCCTGTGGAAGACCGCCTGATAAGTGGCGGTAGAGGTGGTGGTGTCCGCCTGGCGGACCGCCTGATAAGTGGCGGTAGTGGTGGTGGTGTCCGCCTCGCGGTGAGTGGTGGTGTCCGCCTGATAAGTGGCGGTAGTGGGTGGTGTCCGCCTGGCGGTTGCATGTGAGGGACCGCCTGATAAGTGGCGGTAGCAGCTGAGAGGACCGCCTGGCGGTTGCACCAGAGAGGACCGCCACTTCTTGGGCGGTTGCAACCATTGACCGTGGCCTATTTTCCTTCAAACTTTCCGGCTCTAGATTCTTCGTTTGGACTCCGTTTTCTGAGCCGTTTGCGTCTACGCGTTCGTCTCTTTGTCTACTTCACTCCCGGCTTGGTTTTCCTCATGTTAAACCAATAATTTGTGAGATAAACAATAAAACATAAACTAGAGGAAAACTAACCGAAGTGGAGAAATGAGCAAGAAAAGTGCTAATATTATACATGAAATACACCTAAAAACATGCTCATTTAGACACTTTACACACCCCCACACTTATCTTTTTGCTTGTCCTCAAGTAAAACCATGTACCTAAGCAGTAGGAAATGCTCAATACTAACAAATATTATTATGAAGGGTAGGATAAAAAAGTCAATAGTTCATGATCTCTAAAACTTATTGAGGAGTGTGAAAAATTATCTGCTGGTGGCATAGGTGTGCTCAGGGTAAAACAAAATATAGAGTTTCGGGGTATGATCTAAGGTACTTCAATGTTTCTTTTATTTAGGTGACTCCGAGAACTTTTACCATGGCCAACTTTTCTCAAGAATGGGCATTGAGGAGAAAATAAAAGGAAGAAAAGATTTATGCATTTGCTTCACTTTTGCAAAAGAGATGAGAAAATATAGGCATCACGCCTTTGTATTTAAGAACACTCAACTCTTTTGTTGGTTACCAATGGTGTCTCGAAAGTCCCTTATTTTTTGTATACTTCTTTTTTTTTTAACAGAGAAATACCCCTTAGCAATCCCTAAGAGAGAAGACAGAAAGAAACCCTGAGCAATAAAATCCAACCATTTGCAGATTATTTGGTCACACCGCATATAAAAATGCTCCTCAAAAGTAATCAAATGATTTTTTTTAAAAAATTTGTACCCTTTATCCCACAATTCATAATAGTATTTTTTTTTAAAGAGAACAACCTACATTAGCAGGGTACATAATTCAATTTTTGAACAAATGCGAGGTAAGCAGAAGATAAGCAGAGAGATTGACAATTTAAGCATAAAATGTCCTGACAGGCTCTTCCCCCACACTTAAGCTTAAGCAATGCCCTCATTGCGTAGATGAAATAAAATTAATAGGGCATGCAATTAGTAAAGGAAAGAGTGTACTCCCCAGATTTCGTAGAGTGTGTAGAGCTCCCCCACACTTGAGTGTTGCTGTGGAATGTCATGAATTAACCTGTAAAGAATATTCTACACAGCGAGAAGAACTCAAGTGAAGCCTGCATTTTATTATAGCAAATAAAAGGGAAATATAAACAAAAAGGAAAAACATATTAAATAAAGGAAAGATAAAATAGATAGTGGGTTGCCTCCCACCGAGCTGCCCGGGTTTAACGTCTCTAGCTAGACGTATTGACCAAGTTTTAGTTTGGAGAAGAGTTCGAGGGCGAATTGTCCTGCTGTTCTTGGACAAAATAAGTTGCAGATAGGTTAGTTGAAATATTGGAATGAGAATTATACCTTTTAAGACGTGCCCCGTTGACCTTGAAAGTTTCGCCTTGTTTATTCTGGAGTTCAAAGGCACCGTACGGGGTACACTAACAATTTGAAAAGGGCCGGCCCAATGTGACTTGAGCTCCCAGGGAAAATCCTTAATCTCGAGTTATATAAGAGAACCCAATCACCAATTTCGAATTCCTTCTTGAGGATCATCCTGTCGTGGAACTTTTTGGTGCGCTCTTTATAGATCTTAGCATTCTGGTAAGCCTGATCTCGCAGCTCTTCTAATTCGGATAACTGGAATTTCCTCTTCTCTCCTGCAGAAGTCATGTCAAAGTTTAGGGCTTTGATTGCCCAATATGCTTTATGCTCCATTCTCTACAGGAAGGTGGCATGCTTTTCCATAGACCAGCTTAAAAGGAGACATCCCGATGGGAGTCTTGAATGCAGTGCGGTAAGCCCAAAGCGCATCATCCAGTTTAAGTGCCCAATCCTTCCGTGATGAGTTAACCGTCTTCTGAAGGATCCATTTTAACTCTCGGTTGGAAACTTCTGCTTGACCGTTTGTCTGTGGGGGTGATAAGGTAAAGCTACCTTGTGACGTACCCCGTATTTAACCATAAGTGCTTCAAATAAACGGTTGCAGTGGTGAGTTCCTCCATCACTAATAATAATCCTGGGCACGCCGAAACGGGTAAAAATGTGCTTTTGAGGAATCTTGTTACTGTCTTTGCATCGGCATGATGACAGGTACAGCTTCCACCCACTTTGACACATAATCAACTGCCACCAGAACATATTCGTGGCCCTGCGAGGAAGGGAACGGTCCCATGAAATCTATGCCCCAACAATCAAAGAGCTCTACTTCTAGTATCCCTTGTTGCGGCATCTCATGTCTCCTGGATGTGTTACCCATTTTCTGACAATTATCACATTGTCTGCAGAATTGGTACACATCTTTATGAAGGGTTGGCCAATAAAAACCTGAGGCCAGGATCTTAGCAGCGGTCCTCGTGGGTCCATGGTGACCTCCGGCTTCCCGAGAATGACAAAAGTGAATGACGCTTGAAACCTCTTCTTCCGGGAGACATCGTCGAATTAACCCATCAGCACTAACTCGGAACAAGTACGGGTCCTCCCAGAAATAATGCCTCGAGTCAGAAAGGAATTTCTTCTTCTGGGAGTAGGAAAAATCGTAGGGTACTGTTCCTGAGACTAAATAATTGGCCAGGTCTGCGTACCATGGCTCCTGTACTTTGGTGATGGAGAAGACAGTCTCGTCGGGGAAGAATTCGTTGATGGGCACACTATCCGTAGGAGTCACCAACCTAGAGAGATGGTCGGCGACGACATTCAGTTTCCCGCTCTTATCTTTGACTTCGATGTCAAACTCTTGAAGTAGAAGAATCCAGCGCAGTAAGCGAGGCTTGGCTTCTTGTTTGTGAATAAGTATTTGAGAGCGAGGAGTGTGTGTGATCTGTATGCACGATGACTTTGCTTCCCCATAAGTAAGATCTGAACTTATCGAGGGAGAAAACTATAGCCAAAAGTTCTTTTTCGGTGGTCGTATAGTTTTTCTGCGCGTCGTTCAGTGTTCTGCTAGCATAGGCGATCACTCTCAAGATTTTCTCTTTCTTTTGGCATAGAGCTGCCCCCACGGCATAGTCACTTGCGTCACACATGATCTCAAAAGGAAGAGACCAATCAGGTGGTATGACCACAGGTGCTGACACCAATTTTTGTGTTATTGTTTGGAAGGCAGCTGAACATTTTTCATCAAAATGAAACGGGGCATCTTTCTGTAGCAGGTCGGTCAATGGTTTGCTGATTTTGGAGAAGTCCTGAATAAACCGCCGATAAAATCCTGCATGCCCTAGAAACGCTCGTATATCTCGAACTGTAGTTGGTGCTGGTAACTTCTCGATAACCTCTACCTGGCTTTATCCACCTCTATCCCTTTGCTGATATATTTATGTCCAAGGACGATCCCGTCCTTGACCATAAAATGACACTTCTCCCAGTTTAAGACGAGATTCGTATCCTCACACCGTCTCAGGATCAAATCTAGTTGTGCCAAGCATTTGTCGAAACTAGAGCCATAGACTGAGAAATCGTCCATAAAGACTTCTATGCTCTGCTCGATGAAGTCAGCAAATATTGCTTGCATACATCTCTGGAAGGTAGCAGGGGCGTTGCATAGACCGAAAGGCATTCGTCGGTATGCAAAGGTACCGTAAGGACAAGTGAAGGTTGTCTTGTCCTGGTCCTCAGGTGCGATTGGTATTTGAAAATAACCCGAGAACCCATCTAGAAAACAGTAGTACTCTTGCCCTGCAAGTCGTTCCAACATCTGGTCGATGAAGGGGAGAGGGAAATGATCCTTCCTGGTGGCCAAGTTCAAACGCCGATAATCAATACACATGCGCCATCCTGTGATCTTTCTTTGAGGGATAGTCTCTCCCTTTTCATTAATAACAGCTTCGATGCCCCCCTTCTTAGGGACAACTTGAACAGGACTGACCCATGGACTGTCAGAAATTGGATAGATGATGTCTGCGTCAAGGAGTTTCAGAACCTCCTTTCGAACTACCTCCTTGAGGTTAGGGTTTAGCCGGCGTTGAGGTTGTCGGATAGGCTTGAAGTTTTCCTCCATGTAAATATGGTGCGTGCAATAGGAGGGATCAATTCCTTTGATATCAGCGATAGTCCACCCGATTGCTGTCTTGTGCTTTTTCAATACCTCAAGTAGCTTCGTTTCCTCTCCGGAATTCAGAGAAGAGGAAATAATGACAGGCAAATGGTCATTTTCAGCTAGGAAGGCATACTTGAGGTTAGAGGGTATTTTTTAGCTCGAGTTCAGGTGGTTGTTCTACTGATGGAATTGATTTTGAGGTTTTCTGTCGAGTTCTTCGATTGGTGGCCGGAACGATTGATAACCAGCCCTTCCTTTTCTACGTACGCCAGCATGGCGTTAACTTCTGGATCCTCCATCTTTTCTTCTAGAGAAGTAAGTAATACTTGCTCTAGGGGTTCAGTTTCAGCTTCCTGGATGGAAGATGGAAAATACGTGTCCTCCTCTGTAGCAAAATCGCCTTCCTCCTCCTCGTCATCTGTGAATCCCACCGTCTTAGCATGAGGAGAAAAGTTTGAGCTTTTCTTCATCATTTTCTGCATGTCGAATTCAATCGTCTCATCTTCGTACCGAAGAGTGATTTTCCCGTCGTGGACGTCAATGATAGCTTTGGCGGTACTTAGAAACGGTCGACCTAGAATCAGGGGAACCTCGACATCGTCATCCATTTCTAGAATGACGAAATCAGCTGGAAAGATGAAGCGAGACACTCCAACTACCAAATCTCGGACTATGCCCATGGGCTTGATCTCTGATCTGTGCTAGTTGGAGTTTAAAAGGAACCGGTTGCATTTCTCCTCCTTTAACTTTCAAGAAGGTGGCGTATGGCATGATATTAATGCTGGCTCCTAGGTCGCATAGACCACTTCCACAATCCACCCCGCCTATAAAGCACGGGATCACGGGATTTCCCGGATCTGTTTGTTTAGGAGGGGAGTGCTCGAAGAAGGGCTGCAGAACATTCCTCTGTCAGGTGCACTGTCTCCTTTCCAGGTTTCTTTTTCTTCTTTGTCAAGAGATCCTTGAGGAATTTTGCGTAGTTAGGCATCTCTTGTAAGGCATCGATCAGAGGTATGTCGAGGGTCAGTTCTTGAAAATACTCAAGAACTTGGAGAACTGCTCATCAAGATGTTTCTTTTTCATTCTGTTCGGAAATGGGAGTTCATTGTTTTTATGAGTGGAGGTTGGGATGTCGAGGGTAATTCGAGATGGAGGTGGGGGAGTAACAGGAGTAGGAATGGGATTTCTGAGGGAGGTAAAGTTGGTTTGGTGGTTTCATCAACATTGATATAGGAATCTTCAAGATTTTCTTTTTCTTTTCCTTTGCTGGTGGCAAGTTCCCTTCCACTCCTTAAAGAGACTGCACACAAGTTTGTTGATTGTGATGTGCCATCGTCTATAAGGACTGAATTTGCTTGTTCCTTCGGATTGGGATTTGTCTGTGAAGGGAATTGACCAGGTGGTCTTTGTTGAGTGAGTAACTGTTGGATTTGAGATTGCAAGGCTTTTTGATCTTTGCGCAGAGCTGCGACCTCTTCTTGCGTATCTCGTGATTTACCCATCATCGCCTTAAACATTTCCTGCATCTGAGACATATCAGACTCAGGATTCGAAGGAGGTGGAGCTGGTCGGCTCGATGAAGCTTCATTGCCATAAGGCTGTTGTTGATATTGCCTTTGGCCTCCTTGGAAATTGGACTGAGGTCTGTAATTTTGGGATGTTTGTAGGGTATGTGGGTTTTGGATATTTCCGGTGTTTGAGTAGCTAAGGTTGGATTGCATGTTACGTTGCCATGGTTGTCTGTATCCTGAATTGTTGGTGATGTAGTTTGCTTCCTCCGCTGCTTTCATTTCTTGTAGTTGGGGGCATTGATCATATCATGAGGCCCGCAACATTGTGTACAAGAAATTGTTGGTGACGTTTGAGATTGAGGAGCATAGCCTGGAGGGGTAGTAGGTGGTCGGGAAATCATTGACTTAGCTTGCTGAGGGAAGGAATTCATAGCCATCTGTTCGACCACTTTCTGTAGAGTGCTCACTTTGTTGCTTGCTGAGCATTGCTTTCCATGAGTTGCTCATGGCTTTTCATTAATTGATCGAACTTGTTATCACTTTCCCCAACATGATATAATCCTGGAGTACCGCTCCTTGATCCACCGGAGGCCCAGTCTCTAATTTCCTCACAGAGAGACTCCATGCTGTTCAGAAATTGTGCTCCCGGCTTTTTCAGAACGTCAGCCCCTAACGAAGATAACACCATTGTTCTGCACGGACCGATCAAGCCCTTGTAAAACAATTGTGATACTTGTTCCTTCGTCAGACCGTGGTGAGGACAAGTGAGTAGTAGACCTTTGAAACGGTCCCAAGTTTCACAAATATTCTCCGACCCTGGTTGCTTAAAATTATAAATTTCAGCAATCATCTCCAAAGTTCGGCTCGGAGGTAGGAATTTGTCATAGAACTTGGTGGCCATGTCGTCCCAGGTACCAATGGTACTCGGTGTTAAGCTATGATACCACTTGCTCGCGTTTCCCGTCAGGCTGTGTGGGAATAAAGACAATCTTGCATATTGAAGTACTGCGTCGGTTGCAGTAAGGCTATTGGCATGTTGTAAGAATTTTGTAACATGTAACAGGGCTTCGTCTGGACTGGTGCCATCAAACATGCCCAACTCCTTCACACATCGAATCTGATGATATGGCTTCAGCTTCTGCCACTCATCGTATTCGGATGGGCTAAGGTGAGGAAGGACGATAGCAGGCTGTTGTCCTTGGTTAGACGGCCTGTTGATATTTCGAACCGTTGCTGGTGTAGCTGCCATGTTAGCTTCCGGGTCAGAATCTATCACTGTGGTGGTATTTCGTTGAGTTCGTCTCTGCCTGAGATTGCGCAGAAAGGTTCTCTCGATTTCTGGGATGTAACCAACCGTGTGATTAATATTCTCTGGGAGGCTCTGTGACCTGGTGAAAGGCATACACCACTCAAAACAGAGAAAAGAACTGGTTATACGTTAGAATAATAAAAATGTTAGGAATTAGTAGACAGAAATTTAAAGTTAGTAGTTAGTATACAATGGAAAGAAATGACAATGGAACGAAATAACATGGAACGAAATGACTGGAAATTTTAAGTTAGTAGTTAGAGACAATGGAACGAAATGACAATGGAACGAAATGACAGAAATAAATAACAATAATATTAACAAATTAGTAGTCAGATGTCCAAGTCAGATCAGAAGTTAGATGTCCACTGTCCAAGTCAGATGTCCGAGGTTATATGTCCAAAATTGGATTAACAGTTTTTTTTTTAGTAGATTAACAGATTATTGTAATTAAAACAGGTGAATTAACCGGGGCTTAGGGACTAGATTAAATCAAGTCCCCGGCAACGGCGCCATTTTGCAGAATGGATTTATCGTGAGTGAATTAGAAGAGGTGTAGTTATTAAAAGAAAGAAAAATTAATACTCAAAATATCCGTCGGGCTGCAAATTAAAACCCGGTCGTAGTAGTGTAGAAGACAGAAGCGGCCGGGGTCAAACCGTGGGACTTATAGCGAGCTAAAGTAGTTCCTAAGCTTGTCACAAAAGGGGGGAAGTTAATTGACTTGTTTTTTAGAGAATTAAAAGAGCAGATTAAATTACTGAGTGCAGATGAATTAAATGGAACTCCGGGTTCAGGTTTATATAATCTGATTAATTATGCTATCTCTACCGGTTTAATATATTAGTTTGGCAAAATTCCTGTTATTATCCTAAGGACTAAGTCATAGACCCTTAAGAACTCGTTTACCAGAAAATGCTCGGTCTAATCAAGGTTCGAGCAAAACTATGTAAACGGACGTTAAATTCAAGGAATTATAATTGCATCTGTAAATACTAACTTATTAAATCATAATAAGTTTTCTCCAGATTTACGGCTTAAATAACCTGTCTATTTATCACCTGGTCTGATCAAAATAGACTTAGGAAAGCATTTTAATCATTCATGTAATTTATTAAAATGGTGAGAGAAATCCTTTAAGCGTAACAAACTGTATTTATTAAAACCGGTAGAAATGATTAAATATTATTAAAACAAACCATAATTTAAAACCTTGCCCGGAGCAAATCCTCCTTAGCCAGACATATTAACTGGTAATAAATCTGACAGAGGTTGGACGTAATAACAGCACAGAGACGTGATTAGTGAATGGAGAAATGGAGAGGTGCGAAGAGTGAAACATGTACGTAGGTATTATAAGTGAAGTGGGTGAATTAGAGAATTAATGGAGTGAAATGGTATACGGGAGCGATTTACTGGAAGGAATGAGATGAGGTGAGTGTGAGTGATTTTCAGGTTTTCTCCGTGCACTCGTACAAGGTTTGTCAGTGGATGGTTTTATAGAAGAAAGGAAGACTACGTAGAAGACTTGCAGTTGATTGCCTCTGTTGATTTCTTCACTGATTGAAGCATTGATTGCTTCATTTAATGCAGGGGACAGGAGCTGGATACGCGTGAGCGAAATAAGGTAGGCGACGGCGGGGTAGATAGATAAGGCGAGTTGCAGAGTCGCGCGAGGAAGAAAACTATGTTCGGGCGCGATTTTATCTTGTCCGCCTGTGGAAGACCGCCTGATAAGTGGCGGTAGAGGTGGTGGTGTCCGCCTGGCGGACCGCCTGATAAGTGGCGGTAGTGGTGGTGGTGTCCGCCTCGCGGTGAGCATGGTGTGTCCGCCTGATAAGTGGCGGTAGTGGGTGGTGTCCGCCTGGCGGTTGCATGTGAGGAGACCGCCTGATAAGTGGCGGTAGCAGCTGAGAGGACCGCCTGGCGGTTGCACCAGAGAGGACCGCCACTTCTTGGGCGGTTGCAACCATTGACCGGGCCTATTTTCCTTCAAACTTTGACCGGCTCTAGATTCTTCGTTTGGACTCCGTTTTCTGAGCCGTTTGCGTCTACGCGTTCGTCTCTTTGTCTACTTCACTCCCGGCTTGGTTTTCCTCATGTTAAACCAATAATTTTGTGAGATAAACAATAAAACATAAACTAGAGGAAAACTAACCGAAGTGGAGAAATGAGCAAGAAAAGTGCTAATATTATACATGAAATACACCTAAATAACATGCTCATTTAGACACTTATCAGAACTTATCCAGGAGGAAACAATAAGGGTTATGAAGTGCGAGAAGCACTGATTAGGTAAGTATGAACAATTTATATGTCTCAAGATTTACGAGGAAACTGTGAAGAGCAATAAGCACTAAACAGTGAGTCTAGATTACAAGGGAATCTAGACTGAGGGTCAGTTAGTAGGAAACAATTCAGACGCTAGAACACGCAATAAGAGCATGAACATCAGATCTCCAGAGAACTGATAGACAAGCTATAACTCATAGAGACGTGTATAGATAAAGATACCACACGTCCATTAAGAGACCTTTATTCCTAAATTCTAAGGATACAAAGGAGCTGAAACATATTGAAGAGGATAGGAAGGGCAAACTAAGCCCCAAGATTATCAGAGTCGCGCAGCAGAAGCTAGTGGACCATATCTTAAAGGTTGATATGCCTAACAAAGGGAGGAAAAGGGAACGATGTATTACACATCTTCCAGTCGAATAAAAATATACGACTTATCTACCAATTACTTTGGAGCCTTAGAGACTACACTGGAACACACTTGTAAGATTGGTATGAACACCAATAAGAATCCTTGATACAGAGACTAAGCCATTACCGTGGTGAAGACCCTCTGACCCAATCATAATGTGAGATAGACTACGTGGAAGCTAGGATGCTCCAAGACACCTAAACATCTTGAACCTATGTTCAAGGATGATATAATGTTGATTATGTGGGCGTAATCCATTTTAAGGGGGGTAGAGCGCACAATCGCTTAGCGTATGCTTCACGTATTGAGTACGTAAACTACAGTGTGCATAGCACAATACAATTGGTTATGATGTTTGATATGTATGTTATATAAACACATGTATTCATTCTTATGTGGTTGTAATTATTACGCATAATTAGATGCGAATACCAGATGTATTAGAGGCTTATCTCGTTAACTTCGGTGCGAGAATTCAGGAAAAGAGGAGTAGAAACTCCAAGGGAATTAAAATCCCTACGATATGTATTGATATGAGTCCAAATATGGTAACGTTATGAGGTATGAATTGGTATGAGACCGATGTAGAACCTAGTAGGAATTAAATTCTCTAAGTATTGCTAAGAGGTGAATTAATAATGACTGATGAACTGAGTTCCATAATTGGAGATGTATTGATTTATGATTATGACTAGAAGGACTAAAAGATATAAAATGCTACATGAATAATTATTTGGTTGTTTGAAGTTGACGTGGAGGTAGAACTTGATCTTGGCCAGATCGAGGAAAACTGAACACAAATTGGGGTGAAAGGATAGTTCAACACTGATGCTGATCACATCAGGGTCGGATGATTCCTGAAACTCCCTACAAGTGGTCACAATTAACCACGTTAAGAGTAGATGCAGTAGCATAAAGTGGAATTGGAGTTGACATGTATTTTCGTTACTAAGTCTCACTCATGAAACCGAGGATGTATGTGCCCTTGTCTTCGGACTGGTTACATGAGGAGTATGCAGCAAAGAATATACAAAGAGTATTTCGATTACTGAAACATACAAAAGATATGTTTGTGATAAGTGTGGTAAATATATATATATATATATATATATATATATATGGCAGGACCTTATGAGTCAGAATGCCTATACAGATATTGAGTGATCTACATGATCTTTTAGTGTGAAGTTACCTTTGTGTTTTGAGAGATATAGATACATAGGAACTTTGGGACAAAGTTTTTTAAGGGGGGTAGATGAAATACCCCAAACCTTAAATATTAATGAAATATCTAATTAGGATATACTAAGGCTAGAACGTGCCTTAGAAACATTAGAAGAAGTGTTGAACAACAATTTACACCAAAACATGCTTTAGGAACAATTAGAGAAAAAGGTGTTTTAAAGAGCACAAATAAATTAGGGAACTACCAATAAGTTCCCAAGATATTTCAAATGTGAAATACCTCTAATAGTAGTAATACGCATTATGCGGAATTAACGTTTTAAACCGAAAACGCACCTTAGAGCACAAAAATGTGCTTTAAAGAAAAATGTGTTTTAAGAAACCATAGTAATTTCATGACCTCAATAAGGATCCAAAGTGAATTCATAAGTCTTATAATCAAGCTAAGAACATTATGAAACCATTACCAAAGAAAACCAAGCTCAGAAACAACTCAAGACAAAAATATGCCATAAAAACCCCTTAAAGCATATTTTGGATATATTGTCTTAAGAATGAGTCTTTGATGGTTTTAAATGATTTATTATATTTTAATGTACTAAAATAAAATAATAAAATTATTTGCAAAGCAAACCAAACTCTAAAAAGAGTTAGACACAAAAAGGAGCCCGAAAACTCCTTAAAACGTGTTTTTGCGAATTGTCTTCGAAATTGGTTTTGAGTGGCTAGTTGGCCTTGTATACATACTAAAATACATGTATACTACCTAATAACATATTAGGAATTTAATTTGAAGATTTTACCAAAAAGTTTACAAATATAATATTTAATGTGAATAGTAACCTCAAATAGTGCCCATTTAGTCAAATATTGACCAAGAATGGTCAATGGTCAAAATTGACCATCCTTTGCTGAGTGAAGTCGGCAGCTACAAGGGTATAAGAGGCCAGCTTGCTCAATCAATTACATAAAGCAACTAATGAGTCATGACATTACTATTCACAATTACTTCATATATAATAACATTACCTTTTAAGACTTCCTTGGTTGCCTTATCATCCTTGTCCCCTGAGTAAATCATTAATCAGAAACTTACCTGTCATATGAGAGCTCCCAAATTCGTAGCTCCTCCTCTCTTTGAAGAAACAACACAAAAAACTCCAATGTTCTTAGATTAGTGCCTTAAAGAACACCTTGCCTTGTAGAGATCATAACTTTCTCGTCCTAACTCCAAATAACAAGCTTGATAGCTCGTTGGAATCCTCTTTCAAATATCTTTACAACCATAGCTCATGAGCCCCCATATTCTCAGGAAAAACCATGAAGAAGTGCCTTTGATTCTCGAGGTAAAACATTTCCTTCTTGGAAACTCTTCCTTCTTTGATTTTCATCAAGGCCGAGTGCCTAGGGTTACTAACCCTTCTTATTCTTCATCTTATTCTATGATTTTGGAGCCAATTTCTCTAGCAAATTGCTGTCAAAATTTCTAAGGAAAACAAGCTTAATATTAAGCTAAAGGTTAATATACAAGGTAAATCCTACAACTACCTATTTCAAGGTTCTAATTGTTGATATATATCTAACATACTGTTCATCTTGTTTATTATTGCCGAAAGTGTAAGTGTGTTAGATTTAATTTTGACACATTAAATGTTAATATTTGTAAATCTAAAATTAGATTTATACTCCTTATGATATAAGCTACAATATAAGCTATCATAATATACAAGAAAAATTCATATACTATGAATTTCAATATGGCCGAAAATTAAGGGGTTATTAATGAGTTAGAAAAATTATCTAACTTAGTTAAATTAAAGGAATTAGAGTAATTAAGAGTAAAATGTAAAATTAAGAAGTTTTGGTATCACATTGTGATTGCCGAAAATAAATGAGGTTAGTATAGAATTTTTGAGAGTTTAGATGATGAGAAAATAATTGTAGAATTAAGTTTGCAATTTATAAAGCGTTATAAGTGTTATAAGGAATTTACAAGGTTTTGGTATATTTAAAAGTTAACAAAGGATGGTATATATATATTATACTATAACATTAGATAATTAAATCTGGTGATATAGAGAGTGTTTAAAATGATTTTTGATGTTCAAAAATCTGTAGGTAAATTAATTATGAAAATTAGAAATTAGTTGAGTTAAATTAGTTAATAAATGAAAGAATAGACCACAAGGGTAAAATGGTAATTTTACTGGTCAAACGTGGTCAAACATGGTCAATGACAGTTTATAAAATATTTAGATAAGTTAGAATAAAAATTATAGCAAAAGATTAGGTAATAAAATGTTTAAGGAATAAAAAAGGACATGTTATAAAATATTTAGATAAGTTAGAATAAAAATTATAGCAAAAGATTAGGTAATAAAATGTTTAAGGAATAAAAAGTTAAGATAAATTAACTTTAAGGGTAATATTGTAAATTTAGAAAGTTAGGGGGTTTGACCATAAAAGGCTGGTCAAACTTGGGTATGTTTGGTAATTGACCAAAAGTATAGAAGAAATTAATTAAGGAAGACTTTGGAAGAACTTAGAAATAAAAATAATAAGTTTAGAACTTATTATGGGTAAAATAGAAATTAAAAGAAAACTAGGGGTAAGTAATGTAAACAACACATTTTTATGTGTTAGAAAGTTAAGGAAATAAATAAAGAATTTAGAAACAAGTTGTAAAAGAAACAGAGTTAAGACGGGGTTAAACGAGACCCGTATATAACTTAAGGTATACGAGGGGTATACCCATAATTGAATAAGTATAGGAGAAATCAATACTTAAAGTATTTTAAGAAAATACAAGTTATATGGGGAAAAAGAAATAAATACGTATGATACGGAGTATCATACGGACGTATACGAAAAATTTTGGTGTACATGAATAGTACTCGTATACGTGAATAGTATACGTATACATGAATAGTAAATATGTATACTTGAATAGAACTAAATATATATATATATGAATAGTAAAATACGTATACGTGAATAGTAAAATACGTATATATGAATAGTAAAATACGTATACGTGAATAGTAAAAGACGGATGAATAGTAGAATACGAGACCGTATAAATGAATAGTAGAATACGAGACCGTATAAATTAATAGTGAAATACGGATGAATAGTGAAAAATACAAAAACCTAGTACAAGGTCCGTATAAATCTAAAGTTGCTAATTGTGTAACTAAATAACTGCTAACGACGTTAGTATGTTAATGAATTAGAATTGAGCTTGAAACGCTCCTAAATGAACGAACCCGTTTAACGGTAAACTATTATACCCGGTTAACCTAGGAAGAGGTTTAAGTTGAAAAGAGAACCAAGTTAGTTCTAAGACACAAGATACTAATACTAGTTGTGGTTACAGATCTAGATAGTCGGAGGCGTTGGCGGATTAGGCGAACGTGGTATTACGAGCTAGCCAATCTCTGGTGTACGGTATGGGATTCTTGTAGCTTGCTTGCTAACGGGGTCTACCTCGGTTTGTGTGCTATGTATTATTGTGATACGACCAAACAAGATTAAGCATGAAACCGATCTATTGTATTGTTATTGTGTGTCCATTGCACACTAACACGACTTGATTCAGAGCTTGTTCATTAACTATGTTTAGTAGCAATTGTATAAGGTATAAATACTCCCTTGTTAGTTGGTTAATACCGAGAGGGGTTTAACTAACAAATTGTCAATGAGACTTCAACTAACTAGAACTTGGGGGAAGAGGAATCCGGGACTGACTCCGGTCATGCATGTTTAGGTTAGGAGGTCGGCATCTGTATCAGATCTGTCTTCCGCATATGGCTCGTCTACGACTTGTCGCCTAGGGTCGACAAACAGACCCGACCATCTCGAGTGAAAATTTCGAGGTGGGAGGCAAATTCAGGAGGCGCGGGAGGGTCAAGCCTACACCCCTTATAACTTAAGAATTAATGTTTATTAACCCAATGGAGCTAATAACTCATTGGCTCGGGTTACCTTGACCCGACAAAAATAAACAATTCAGTTAGAGAACAACAAGTTCTATTAAGAGAATGGTTGACACTTATAAGGTATGGTCAAACACGAGAACTAAACAATTCTTAGGCCTCAGAAGTTAGCAATCTAACTTACTCATTAATGGGCGTCCATTACGACATTCGTTTTATTTGAGCTGTGAATGTTTCACATAAATGTGTTGTTTGTTATCGTACTTATTATTATTTGTATGAATAAACAATTGCATGTATACGACAAGGTAGTCGTGTGTAACCATGTTAGTTTGTGGCTGCACGTTTCTGTACCAGCCATGTGCTGAGCCCTTGGGGCCTATGATTTAAACTTTGCAGGTAGGTGTCAGATGAGGACTCAACCTGAGAGTAGGAGCGGGTAGGGTACTTCGGGTTGCTTTTACATTTGTTACACGAGTTGTGCATGTACACTCGTTTAGTATATTGATGAGATGTTAGTATGATGTATTAGGATATGAGATGCTCGATATAGTTGTGGTTTATGATTTGTATTGTATAGATGCTCGAGTAATTATCCGGTTAGTCAGACCGTGACTTGTAAGAGAATAGGCCTAGTTAGTCACGTGGGTGACTAACGGCAGTAACACCAGTTTAGTAGAACTTTTCCGCTGCGTTGTTAATGAATGAGATGGACTTAGGGCGATGATCATTGTATTTGGAGTTGGGGTGTTACAATCAAAGCCAGATTCGTTTTTTTTTTGTGTTCGATTGTTGTCGGGATGATATAAAACATCCGTACGATTAACAACACTCATCTTTCAATGATATACATACCGATATATATATTTGCACCGGTCTATATCCTAAGACCTAGCCGCCGTCAATTGAAATTAGAATATAAAAGACTCTAGTTTGATTGTATTGATGTGCGTTCGAAGAGCGGCTTCAACAGATTTTATGGTCTACTGATAATATAAAGATTGGAAGGCCAATCAATTTGCTGGATCGATTTCATATAATAACAAAAGAAGGCTAATCAATATGTGGTGTGGTTTTTCGTTGGCCGATGTGTCGGTGGTTTTCGTTGGCGATGATGTGTTATATATATATATATATCCTCCATTAATTTCGGGTGACAGTTAAGATCTCCATGTATATCGTCTTATATTAGATGGATGTCTTTCCATATTTGTTTTACTACTCAATATAAATCCGTATAGTATGTTAACTATATACTTGGAGAAAGAGGTGTGTAATCGATGTTTAATTTTTTTCTATCATATTATGGGATTAGTTCCCACATATAAGGTCTATGGAGGCAACTTTAATTGCCTCTGAAAACCAAAAAATTGCCTCTGTAGATATTTAGAGGCGACAAAACTGTTGCCTCTAGGTTGCCTCTAAAGGGTCGCCTCAGTTCATTATGGAGGCGACTATAATGGTTGCCTCAGTTGATTTTACCTATAGAGGCAACTTCACTCGCCTCCATTGATCACAACCTATTGAGGCAAAGCATTATCTCGCATCCGTTGCTCTTAAGCTACTGAGGCAACTAGATTAACTCGCCTCTGTTGAGCTGTGTGTAGTTTTTGTAGAGAGTAAATAACAGAGGCAACCAAAACAGGTCGCCTCTATTGACGTCTTACAACGAGGCAAGACTTCCAACTCGCCTCTATTGCTTTGTGTAGAGATTAACCAACAGAGGCAACCTTCTTCTACTCGCCTCCGTTGATATCCAACAAGCGAGGCAAGGCTCTCAACTCGCCTCGCCTCCGTTGCTTTGTGTAGAGAACAAACAACCGAGGCAACCTTCTTCTACTCGCCTCCGTTGATATCCAACAAGAGAGGCAAGGATTTTAGTTGCCTCTATTGTATAGTGTACAGAATGAACAACAGAGGCAACCTTTCATCACCTCGCCTCGGTTGATTGTCCAACAAGCAAGGCAATTGGAAAGTTGCCTCCGTTGATCTATTATTTTCAAAAGAAAAAAATACTAAATTGATATACCAATGACCTGCATTATTATTGCAGAAATGATTTGTAAAATCAAATCATTTTACTAAATTTCGCAATTTTTCTCGAATTAATGAGATTTATGTACATACACATGTTTTCCTAACAGTTGAAACCATTAACATGATACACCTCCACTCTAAAACTTGGGGCTCTGTTCATAATGTTGAAATTATTTGTGCTTCTTGTGTGGTTCATTGGCATCATCACTGATGTCCTTCGATCTACTTGACGGTTTTCAGTGACATCCCAACCTAATTCTCTTAAATCTTTCAATTTCTGGCTCCAATAGCAATACATCTGACTCAAATTCCCAGTAACATTCATCATAAGGCAAGTCTTTATACTTTACAAAGTACTCCTTCTCACCATCATCACCCCTGCATAAGCACATAAAATAGTCAAAAACAGCAAGTCATTCGAATTCTGCATAAGCTACCATATAGCAATTCTGAAGCCACATACACAGTGCGAACCAAGACATTCAAATTCTGATCCAAACATTAGAAGCATCTCGAGGTCTTTTTCCATTGATACTGACTGTCTCGCACACAAGGGATAAAGTGTGCACATGCGAAAGATGAAGGCAAACAGACTGTCTCACATATGCTAAGAAAAAAAAAACACAAATTACTCCATCTCTCGTTTTTCACATTTTCATTGTTGGATAAGAGGAACTACCAAGATGCTGAGGCATCTCTGGAACACTTCAAAGATTGTTATTTGAACAGTGATGAGACCACCCTAGAACAGACTGCTGAGATAAAACACCATAGATAAAACACCATCACAAACAGCAACATACGCATGAAAAACAACGAAAGAAGAGACTAGCAGGCTACACACTATTCCATGAACTCAAGTATTTAACTGGATTAAGACAGACACAGTAGAAGCACTACAAGGAGTCTTACAGACATGCCAAAGAAAAAGCATTTTACCAGCCAAAAGATTGATGTAAGCATAATTATCTACAATTTGACAGCTGTGCAGTGACTTTTCTATTCTTATATCTAAGTCAAAGAACAAATACTTAATAGTAGAAACTCCAAAAGCATCAGGTCATAAATCTCAACATCATGTCCCCAGAGATCTGATAGAGTTCATGTTTATCCTCTAAACTTGATTGAATATGCATGCTAATTTCTTAAAGAGAGATGTTTATAAATGTCTGTGTATAAGAGGTGATAAAAAAATAGAAATTACCGCCTTCACCAAAAGAATCTGCATATGAAGGTGAAGAATATGACCAGAAGAACAATGCCAGCCAATGACCCAGCAATCAGTGAGGACTTGTAAAATGATAGCGTCTGAAAGTAAATAACGTAATCGAAAACAAAAGAGTAAAGTTTACTCACATGTCTTATGTTAGTCTCTGGAGCTTCTAGGATTTGCTTATAATTCATCATGTATGTGTTCTGTTAAGGTCTACCACCACCAGTACAACAAAAAAAACACTGTTAAAACAAAGCAAAGGAAAAAGCGATCTTAATACTCACATAATGGAGAGGATTGGTATATTACCTGATGAACACACTTACGGGTCTACGGCTTGCTAATAGTGCTTAAAAGCATTCAGACATGACACTTGACACGACAAAAGACTGTACAATTATGATTTTCAACATTCATATCACTCTCTTACCAAATACGTATAGCGCAGCTAACCAGCTGAGGGATGAGCCTCTTCAAGATTTTAACAAACCCAAGTATATGCATACCTACACGAGCCTGCTGGTTTTAATTCAGTTGTTTCAGCTGGTTCCGCTTTAGCAGGCAACAGTACAGAGTTAACAAACCAGCAAATATAATGTCCAACTGCTACCCTATAGCAACTGCAAAAAACAAAAAAAAAATGTACCATTAACGTATGTAGCAGCAAAACAAGGCAGAAAAGGAAATCCTCTCTTGACTCATGTTCTATAAGAAACAATAATGTAGTTTAAATAATCACTAGTAGTTTTTTAATCGAGAATAATACATGAAGAGAAACAGAACCATCTCATGAATTACCATTTCAGGTTTGTTAATACACTGCTTAATTAATTCTTCCCATAGTTCATCATCATTCTGCATACTAACAAACTCTACAACCTGATACATTCTTATAGCTTGGAAACAGCACAAAAGACAATTATATCACAGTTTCGTCATTAACAACTCAGGAACAAGTTTCCATCAACATCCAAAACAGAAGTAAAACCTTTCTCACAGTCATTATAACCAAGGAAGTCTAAATGAATGTATTAAAATTTTACGAAACTTAGAAATGCCTCACAGTTGGCAACCCAGAAAATAAGGCAGGCAAACTGGACAACTTTTCAAGGCTAATATCCAAGGCTAACAACCTCCATATGCACAAAATTGTCTTTCTATAGCTTGAATAAGATATTCTTTGTATCTTTATGTTCAACTAGAATATCGGCAGAGATCTGCACCAGTAGCACATACAAATTAGATCAACTATGGGCAAGCTAACAAGCTCCAGCCAAGCACTTGTTAGCTAAATAAAAAAAAATGACAGTACAATAGAGAATCTCAGTAGAAAAGTTAAATGTGTCGGATTGAAAGATTATGTGCTTCTTGATAATATTATCAAATAAGACACATATAATAGGTTCATGTGGGTGGATGGACCAACTCATTGTTCGATTATCATTAAACCCCAAACAAGTCGATTTGTTCATCAACTGCATAGATAGGTATGATTGACGACGTTATCGACCAAACACAATCATAGACGAACATATTGAATGGTGGAGTTGAAATTGGAGACGGATTTGTAGTAGATTTGTGAAATTTTGTTCGACGAAGAGATATAAACAGAGATAGAGAGACTTGAAATCAAAATTTGTAGTATTATGTGGTAATGGAGACACAGAAAACGAAAACTCACATTTGTAGTTAAAGGCGGTCTAATAGAGTCCCCTGACTTCAGAAAACCACTGCTTCCTTGCTCCAAGCTCAACCCTAAAAACCGGCAGTAATCGATATACTCCAGCAGCGGCAAGGTGCGACGAAGCATCGCATGAGTTTAATTGGAGAAGCATTGAATCCCGGGAGCGCCTCCAGCTATGTTAGGGTCTGCTCATGAGAAGGCTTGCATCTAGAAAATTGGTGCGAGCAAATCGTTGTCCGGTATGTCTGAAGGGTTATTCGCCATGAAATCAAATTCGCCAATTGTCGATTTTGGTATTAGAACTCACTGGTAGCCGGTAGGTGTCAATGTTGATAGATGCACGCCGGAAATCAAATTCATCATCGCCGCTGTCCGCAAGAGGTTGAAGGTTACCTTAACGTCGGCCTCAACTTTATTCATCAGAAGATTTGAAGAAAGAAAATTAGGTTAAGTATTAGCAATCATACGACTTTGCTATGGTATTTTACGGACTATAAAGAGTAGTTTGGGGAGGCGAGTAAAATGGGTCGCCCCAGTCTAGCTTATGCAAATGAGGCAAGTAAATGGGGTCGCCCCTGTCTAGCTAATGCAAAAGAGGCAAGTAAAAAACTGTTGCCTCTATTAATCATTCCTAGAATTTACAACCGAGACAACTAACATAAGTCGCCTCTAATGATCCTATGTGGTGACACTCACACTTGACCAACAGAGGTACACATTTAATACTTGCCTCTGTATATATAATACAACCGAGGCAACTAAATAGTCGCCTCCATTGATCATAGAAACAGAGGCAACAATCTTGCTCGCCTCCATTGATAAGACAATTAGAGGCAGCACCACTACTCGCCTCCTTTGATTACATAAAATGAGGCAAGTTTCAAGTTGCCTCTATTGATGTTATACAAGTTGCCTCCAATGATGAACATTGTTGTAGGGAGTCCCTCAATCAATTAATGAAATTTGTTTCCATTATTCTAGTAATGAAATAATTGCTTTTGAGATATTTGTTCTTATTATTTGGTAAATTTGTTTCACGTGAGAATTTGTTTCCTAGTTTTTCAAAGATGGATTTGTTCCTATATTATGAGAATAATTATCTATAACATTTGTAGATCGATATTATGGTTATCATTACCTAATATTTTTTTGTGAGCGATTTGAATATATATATTCGGTCAAATCTAAAGTGTAATTATATCGAATCTAATTAGGATATGTATAAGTTACATAGAAATATTTATAAAATACCATAAATATATGTTTTTGTAACATATAAAGGTTGTTAAAATGTTTTTATAACATTGAATTCCTATAGTTGTAAGATTAATATTATTGTTCGTTTTTGTGACGAATATTATTGGTCCATATTTTTAGTAATTGTTATTCTATTATGATATGAATAATAATTTTACTAATTAGAATTGAACATTAGTTGTTCCTATAATTTCCATCAATCTAGTTGTATAGATTCTTTAGTAGACGCTATTTAATGTAATAATTCTTTTTGAAGGAATTTATAAATGGAACAATAATACTGAAATTTTATTTTTCATTGATAATAGGAACCGTTATAATTTAAAATTGGGAATTTTCACCAAATGCCCCTGAGGTTTAGCCGATTTTCACAAAATACCCCTGCCTTTTCAGAATTAATATGATATACCCTCGAGGTTTCATTTTTGATACGAGATGCCCTTCCGTCTATTTTTCCACTTAAAGTCTGTTAAAATTTACTGTTTCTGCCCATTTTACCCTTACCCTTACTTTTTACGTGATACCCCTTCGTTTATAACGGCTAGTTTTACGAAATACCCCTGCAATATTAGAACGGCTAGTTTCACCAGATACCCCTAACACCACATTTTTTACCAGATGCCCCTGTATTTGATAACGACTAGTTTTTGGCCTATAAATTCATAAACATCAATTATCTGGAGGAAGCAATTAAGATTATGATATTAGAAAAGAATTCCATAATTATAAGATACCAATCGTACAATTTGTATCATAATCAGAAGATCGAGGGTAACAAAATCATACTACAACGAAATCCGTGGCTGGAATCCCAAATTTCAGTCAATACAAAATAGACAGGACCAAAGCAGAGGTAAAGGCAAAATTGAAAGATCTAGCGTAAGCTATATATGTTACTGAAAAAGCTAATAGGATTCATATTGCAGTTTTCTCCTTTTCACTTCATCGCGATGGCCTGAGCTTAATTCTCCTATTGCTGCTGCTGCTGGAAGTTCAAAGGCCTCCTGAAAAGCATGATATGGGGTTCTGGGCGATGGATCGCATAGTGGATCCATCCTCTGCTCTGCTAGACCCCGATGGCACGCCATTCAGTCTACACAAAGATGAAAGACGTCTCATAGGTTAAGTCAAATTCTCAACAACCTAATCAAACAAAACTCAGTAACAACAGCTGTAGTTTTGGATTCTGAACTTCTCCTGATTCATAAGAAATCAGATGCAAACAGATCAATTCTGGGTTATGATCTTCTGCATCTATCCTCTTTGCATCAATCATACTCAATGAGGAAGGTTCATATAAGCTATCCTTCTGCTATAGACACGGTCATTTGCTTATATGCCATTTTCTTTCCTGCAAAACTAGCAGTACTGATTTGGTCGTTTCACATACGCATGTTATAGTCCTGAGGTTTACTTGCTCAAGGTTGTCGCTTTCTAACCCGATGTGCTGTTGCATCCCGCCTGGAAAACTTATTCAATGGGGATATAACCTCTTTGCAATTCTACTTCACACTTATTGTAGACAATAGAATCAGTATCACTTGTATCATACGAGTAAAGTAAGGGACACAGCAGGACGAATTAATAAATAAGCATGAAGCATAAACAAGGATACATCAGACTTGTGGAACCGTGCAAATCCAATCATCAAACTATTCCTATATTCTTTTAACTTCTTCTATTTGTTCCTATTTCACAAAGCCCTCAACGTGGGGTAATTCATATCAACATACAGCAGGAAACTAGATGCCAATAGCTTTAGCGATATAGTAATCAGAGAGCAAATTATAGTATTCATCAGATAGAAGAAACAGCTTAAGGGCGTACGAAAGGCCAGTCATAGTATTACAATAATCGATTCCTCTCGGTGCTTTGTCCTCGTAAATAAATTTTCTGATTCCTAAGAAGCAGTGAAACCAATCATCCACTTACTAAGATTTGTAGGTTTTTCTATTATGCAATTATTTCGCTGGGAATACCGGACAGATACGAAGGGTGGGTAAAGAAGAGAGAGAGAAATACCGGACTGATTCCTAAGAAGCAGTGAGCACAACTTGCTGGCGAGAAGAACGCAATCAAAGATGGAACACACTGGGAGAAGATTAAGCAAAGTATTTGCTGGCGATGGAATTTAGAGAACGAGCTCGGAGGAACATGGTGTTCGATTTGGGGGTTTTTTCCGGTTTAGGGTTTAGACAAGGATAACTTTTAGAACGTGATAAAAAGTAGGGAAAATTCACGAGATACCCCTGTTTTCTTTCGTAATTCACAATATACCCCTGTGATTTTAGTAATTCAACTTTAAACATGCTTAAATGTTGTCCAAAATTGATGAAACTTTACATGGACGATGCTAAAGTGTTATATTTTGGTTCAATACCAAATTTGAAGTTTTTTAAGCTCATATGTGACCTGTGGGACCCCATGTTTAAAGTAGAATTACAAAAATCACAAGGGTATATTGTGAATTACGAAAGAAAAAACAGGGGTATCTCATGAATTTTCCCTAAAAAGTAAGGGTAAGGGTAAAATGGACAGAAACAGTAAATGTTAACAGACGTTAAGTGGAAAAATAGACGGAAGGGCATCTCGTATCAAAAATGAAATCTCGAGGGTATATCATATTAATTCTGAAAAGGCAGGGGTATTTTGTGAAAATCGGTTAAACCTCAGGGGCATTTGGTGAAAATTCCCTTTAAAATTTGTTTTGAAAATGGGAACCGTTATAAAAAGAATTACAATCTTTAAAAGTTTAAAATAAATAGAAATGACTAAACAACAAAAAAAATCTATTTTGAAAATTTATATTGTTACATAATTTAAAAACTATTATAGCCGTGACTTAAAATCATAATTTTTTTTATAAAAATTATATTAAATACAAGAAATTATTGAATAATTTTTAATTATAGTAAGAGTTTATTATCAGATATATTATTTGATATCAATAATCAATCGAGAAATGATCATATTTTTTGGTTTTTATACTTTTTTTTATAATTTAAAATAATGATTTTTCTATGTAGTATATGAAACAGTGGCTTTTAATATTCTTCATATTATTGTTATATATTTATTACATTTTTAACTCATATCTAGATAACTCCTTAACAAGTTATGCTTATTTTCAAAAATAATTTAATTTTTCTTGTTTAGTCATTTCTATTTCTTAATTTTTTTGTTTATTTAGTTATATTCATTTTTAATATTGATTTTAAATTTTATATGAACTTTAATTTTTTTGAGCATTTTATTTAAGTTTTAAATTCAAAAAAAACTTTGACTATATATTCTTGAGGTTATTACGGGGCTTATGATGCGAGTGTAAAATGAGGATATAAAAATATAATATATCAGAATCTGAACTGAGGGGTATTTTGTAATAAAATTGAAACCTCAGGGGTATATCGTTATAACACCCCTGTTTCCAAGATCTAAAACCACCACCTTAGTTATTATTCATATATAGAAATACCTTTTTTTTCATCAACATACCTGTATTCATATATCATAAAAGAGTTTACATCAGCGGAAGTTTTACAAAAGACAATCGGGAGTTGCCGCCACACCTGCTACCCACTGCAGGTGCACAGGCTAATCCCCACCACTATTTCTGCTGTCAAAATTTCCATCGCCAAGTTCCTTTCCATACACCATACAACCAACCCCATCCATTGCTAACCCTACGTTAGCTCTTAGTACCTATTTTACAGCCAAAAGATGAAGGGGTGACAAAAAGAGTTAACAACATTCCTCTTCCTAGTTTTCACCAACATACTCTACGAAACTATCAGCCCAGTGTGTTAAGGTTGAGTTACTCCCATACTCTGCATGTCTAAAGCCCTCGGTGGTCTGGATCCACTCCTCGTAGGTAATCTTGGTGACTTCTGGCCACAGCTCCTTACAACAAGTATAGTAAGCACACACGTAAAGGGTATCGTACATGGTATCTTCATACCATGTGATCTCCCCGAAGAAGTCCGCCTGCAACCATAAATACATATATACACCCAAAAGGGGTTGCAAATAAAATCAGCGAAACTGAGTAACAAATACCATACCCTGTCAAATTCGTTTTCTCTTGGAAACTCATTTAACCATTATTATAAACACACACAACAAATACAAGGGAGTATAATTATTAAAAATACATCACGCCCACTTTACCTTCTTTGCATTAATAACAAACCTGCATGTTACTTATTTTAGAATAATAACATGGGATGATTCCCAATATGAAAGTTCCACCACCACCACCTCACCTTATAATCCTTAAGTGTGCACACCCCCTAAGGTTAACATAACACTTAGAGTAGACTATCGGTCATTTCTTTTCATGGGACGGAAATATAAAGAACCCGACTGATAAATCATAAAAGACTTAAATTTTCCTTAGGGACGGGCTAACCATAGCCCAGGCTAACCATAGCCCTAAATATTTATTCATGATATCAATCCACCACCACAGGCAACATCAGTCAATTATTCAAAATGGTAACGTACTAATAAAATACAATTTAACACCAAGAAATCCTTAAAAACCATACATAAATTTCAATTGCAAACATAAAAGTTTCACATTACAGTTTTAGCCAAAATTATGATTAAAGGGAGGAATAGGTGTGCATAAAAGTTTCCTGGTTTCTTCCTGCCATTTTTTATAACCTCTCTAAGGTTTCTATAACTTTGATGACCCTTAATCCTCCTCCTAAATTTCCCCAGCACCAGACGTAGATCTTCCTCTTGCTCCAGCAACAATTCCCTTCGCCCTGTTCTCGGTTTTTAAATGTGCTAATTCAACTTACTATGTTCTCAGTTCTAAAATGCTAATCCAACCTGCTATATTCTCTTGCCCTGCTCTCGATTTTTATACTAACCTAGCTAATCTAACTTGCTACGTTTACATCCCTTCTCTTTTTTATTCAACCGCCTAAGATATATATATAAATAATAGAATGATGTGGGATATTATAGTTGCCGATAATACTAAACTATTCTAAGCAATAATTTCTAACATCAAAGTGAATTCTTAACACAATGACACCTCTCATACATGCCTTGGTGTTCACTTCCTATTGATTTAATTTGTTGGCTGCTTCAAATTCAAGACAGCAAGGAATCGGTAATCATTGCTGGGATAAATACAAGTACGAGATTTAAAATGAGTAGATAAGACATATGCATATACCAATCTATGTAATTATCATTTCATTCTTACCCCTTGTAGCCGACTGTAATTTATATTACCGACATTCTTAACATGTCACTGTAACAATGACACCTTTTATCATTACAGTCGGTAATATAGATTTAACGGTCACTGTAAAATGACACGTTTTAATATTACAGTCGGCCACTTTTACCAATAAGCTAGGATATATAATAATGGATAAGACTAAAATAACTAAGCAAGCTATATATATATACATAATCGATTAACTAAGCAACGTATACATATACATAATTGATTTAACTATGTACTGTACTAGCAAGTTTACTTGCGATAATGATGGGCTGATAACATAAATGGATGCCGATAATTTTAAGGCTATGTTTGGCCTGATTTTAGCTGGAAAAATAATGATTATATTAAGGTATAAACTAGGTAAAGATAACAAGAGAATAAACAAGCTAACTATGTACATTTACAGCCGGTAATATAAACTTAACATGTCACCGTAATAATTACAGTCGGTAACTATAGCTGAAAACTTGTTACTTGGTCGGTTAGTACATGGCTATAATACAAGGCTGAATATATATATTATCACGTCTAACTCCTAATTGAAATACCAATATACAAATGATCACATGATAATTTAATCTCTTGCTAGGGTATGATAACTAAATAACTAAAGGTTCGGCGTATTTCTAAATCTATCAAATTCATGCATATAAGTACGTACGACTTATATATTCTAAACATTTGAGTTTATCCAAGACTATTCTAAAATTGACGGTAATGTATTTGCTTCTTAAAATCTGTAGCTGTTATAATACATGTGTACATGTCTACAATTTTCATTTGTATTTACTTATATCAATTTCAATAAAACACATACACACATAAAATAATAAGGAAGATATATTTTGTAACTAGGATTTTCCAGGGTGTTTCAATCGTAATCAAAACGAACATCAGGGATATATCGTAAAAATATGAAACCTTAGGGTATCTCGTAATAAAAATGAAACTACTTTGAATATCTCATAAAATTCGCTAAGTATCTCGTAAAACAACACAAATGTATATTTTAATGAAATATGTACATATATATGATTATTTCTTGAAATTTTATATTTAACTAATAAAAAAGAAGTTTAATGTAATCAATATTAAAAATGGCACTTTTCTTTACACACTTATACTAATCTATATATATATTTATTTATTTTAAACAAAACTAAAATCCAAATTTAAAATGTTAATATTTTTATTTGTTATTAAAATTTTGAGATAATTATATATAAAAAATCTAAAATCTAAAATATGAAAAATTAATGTGTAACTTTTATTCTATATGTTAGCTTTAAACTAGAATCTATATAATATTTCATTACCATAAAAATTTTGTGAAATATTATTAAATAATAATAAGAGATTTATAGGAAAACATTTTTTTCTTCTATGTTTTAGAATATAAAGGAATTTTGGTATAACATTTTTTTTTGAAATAAGCATGTAAATAATGACCAAAGCATAAATCTTAACTTTAAATTTGTCGTAATAGTTATTTCCATAGCTATTGATTTTATTACTATTTTCATATCATTACTTTATTTATATTCTCATCACCACTTACAAGAAAGCCTTTTAAGTTATCTCATTTAAAAAATAGGAGATTTGAGAATATTGTGGGGAAAATATTGAAGAAATATGGTATATCTCATCATAATGATATTTTATGTTTCATAATATATCACGAGTGCTGTGATCATTTTGAATTGTAAGATTATATAATAAAAATATTTAATCTATATGTTTAAATATTATATTACAAAGTTAAGCTTTTATTTTGTAAAGGTTATTGTTATAGAAGTTAGTTTATCATACCAAAAATTCACTAGAAAGTTAAGAAGAGAAAGTTTTATGTCAAAAAACAGAATAATAATTATATACTTAAGACTCAAGAGAAACTTTTCGAAGGTATAAATTAATGGACGTGAACTTTCCTCCATCTATAACTAAATAGAGAAAAAAAATATAGATTGAAAGAAAAGCGAAATTGCGTTAAATCAGTTTGAACAAAACCTATAAATAGTATATATTTACCGCGGTTTTTCGATTAAAATTACCATGTTAGACCTTACTCATGGAATGCCTATAGTGACTCTTTTAGTTTTCAAATAGAAATTTACCCAAAGGTCAAGTATTAGTGAATTTTTTTATACTAGTGGGAACCTGAAATCACTAATTTTAGAGTAGGTTTCGGTAAATCCACGGATGTTGAAAGTCATATGTAACAACTAGGATGTAAAAGTGAAGAATATTTGTGCGGGTTGAAGAATTGCTCGGGCAGTAAATCTACTATTTTGACGGGATACGGAAAGTTAGAGACTGTTATGCTGGGAAAGATTTCGCCGATTCCCCAGATTATAACTGATCAATCAAAATCCCGGCTACGAGGAACCGGAAAGAAATAGTTAAATATGTGCAGAAGGCCTCTCAGGACCAAAGCTCCAGAAGAGATGGCGGCAAAATTCCAACCTCACTTCTTCACTGTTATCATCCGTCCAGTTCAACTTCGCCGACTCGTAAGCATCTAGTGATTGCGGTCTTTTTTCAAGGGTCGTTTCTATGGACTCTGTAATGGTGGAGTAACTAGATTTGCTGTTTCTTCTCAACATTTCCTTAGTAAAAAGTCTCTTTCAACAATCTTCTCCCTCAATTTATTTATCCAACGCGTATTGATTTTTTCTGCCAATTTCAGTTGATTGTGGAACTCATGGTAAACTTGATTGAAAGGGTTGGTTGAACTTGATCAGCTTGCTTGGTTTGGCTCTTTTAGTAATGTTGGTATCTTCTTCCACCTACTCAATTGCAGTTTTTGTGGTTTCTATGAATTTTGCCGAGCCTTTGCTCCATAAATGTTTGTTTTAACGCAAAACATGTAGATGAACCGTTTGTTTATTCTGGAAAAGATGAATGCTCATCTGTGTCAAATGTATAGAAATCCCTCTTTAGTCAGCAGAACCATCAAGATGGTCGTTGCTCTTGCCGTGACTAATGTCATTAACCCACCAACCAAGGTTTCATTTACTGCAAATTCAGTTACATAAGCTGGTCGTTGAGCAGAAGATAATCAAACTGGAACATGTATTTGGCCGTAACTCCACTCCGCCTTGGTTATCTTTTACCTGTGGACGTAACAGTCCTGTTTATTTCTACTATTAGTCTCATTTCTTTTATCTTGCAATTGATGAATGGCGACACTGATGTTAAACTAGCACTTTGATGGGAAAAGGGGTCACTGGCATGCTTTCTGGTTTTCAAGTTGAAGCAATTGCATCGTCACTTTTGTTGTCTTTTTAAGCTTTCCTTATTTGTTGTTTAATTTTGATACAGAAAATCCCAGATAAGTTTGTTAGCGAGCATGGACATCTTCTCCCAGATCATGTGCATCTCCAAGCACCGACGGGTGAAATGTGGCCAGTGGATTTGGTTAAGCAGAAGGGTGAAATGTTGCTTGGAAAAGGCTGGTGTGAATTCGCTGCACATTACTCCATAGGAATATGGCAGTTTGTAGTCTTTCGATATGATTGGAAGTCTTGTTTCCATGTCATCATATTCAATGTGGGAGCTACTGAGATTGACTATCCGAGCAGTATATTTTCTCAGATGACAAATGTTGAACACCATGGTCCAAGTGTAACTGAACTTGTGGATGATGATGATGAAGGTGATGATTCTTACTTTGACAATGAGAGTGATGAGGAAGAGGAAGAGGAAGAGGAAGAGGAAGAGGAAGAGGAAGAGGAAGAGGAAGAGGAGGAGAGGAAGAGGAAGAGAAGAGGAAGATGAAGATGAAGATGAAGATGAAGATGAAGATGAAGATGAAGATGAAGATGAAGATGAAGATGAAGATGAAGATGAAGAGGAAGATGAAGAGGAAGATGAAGAGGAAGATGAAGATGAAGAGGAAGAGGATGAGGAAGAGGAAAGTGATACTTCTTCTGTTGAAATACTTGAAAATTACTCATCAGGTTGCTTCGAGAAAGTAGAACACAAAACCCTGTCAGCTTTAGATGATGTTCAATCTGGTAGTAAGAAAAGAGAGGTAAAACAGAAGAAAGATGCAGGGGTCTTAAAAGATGATGATAAGCAGAAGGTTTTGAAAAGGGCTGCAGCTTTCAAGTCAAGAAACCCTCATTTCAACGTTGGAATCAATCCAACTTATCTTCATTCCTGTTACCTGGTGAGTTTATCTACTTTTGCGTTTCTTCAACAAAATATTATTGCATTACTTATTAGCTCAGTGCAGTGCGGTCTAACTGTGCAGCATATTCCAACTTTTCACTCAGCTGCATACTGCAAGCCCGGAGAGGGCAAGAATACCGTTGTGCTCCATAGATTCAAAGATGGAGAAATGAAAAGATGGACAGTAGGCTATCGGTGTGTTGATAATAGGCCAACGGAAGTGCGCTTCCGTAATGGATGGAGGGATTTTGTGAAGGATAACAAGTTACAAACCGGAGATGTGTGCATTTTTGACTGACTGATCCTGTGGCAATGTCATATAACGTTCGTGTGTACCGTGTCAATGATCGTGATGATGATGACTGGAGCGTTTTAAGATGCAAATCTTCTGCTACTGCTAACAAACTGAATGATGGTCCATCTCATCGATTACGGAAGAGGCAGAGAAAGGAGCCCGCATCATCAGGTGGTAAAACAGAACACACTAACTTACTCTCATTTGAAACTTAACCTTGTACATACAGTTATTAATACTTCGTCTGATTTTTCTTTCAATTAAGATAAATATTGATATCATATGATAAAAAAAAAACTCACTTCAAACAGAAGGAAGAATTACCCACTACACAGCAACAAAGAGGTCGAATTCTAATGGGACAAGAAGATACACACAATCCATCAAGGAAAGTGTTATGTGGAGGGCAAATGCTTTCAAGAGCAATAACCCTCATTTTGTGATCTACATTTACCCTTCATATGCATCTCGCGGCTATGTGGTACGACAATTTAGATATAGTACAGTTTTGAACATATTTTGTAGTAAATTGTTTCTTTAAAATTAGTTTTGTTTCTTGCTTTGTTGTGCAGCACATTCCTTCGAGTCATTCGAAGATATATTTCACTGATAAAGGACATGAGAATTTCGTTACTCTCTGCCTGAGAGGACGAGGCACGAGATGGAAGGTTAAGTCCAGTCAGAATACTTGCAAGGTGAGACTCACCACTGGATGGGTCAACTTCGCTTCGCAGAATGGTCTCAAGGCTGGAGATGGTTGTGCCTTTGAGCTAGTTGATGCCAGGGACATGGTCTATATGGTGACTCTATTTTGCGACGATGATATTCGTGATACATAGCGGAAGAAAAACGCCTTTGCTCCTGTTATGATCATATTTTTTTTGATTAAACTTGTCGTCGCCTTAAATATATAGGACAGTAATAAAACTGACAGAAAGAAGGGGGAATCCCTTTCAATCTGCCAGAGCCAAGTCACAATTACATGCCTCTAAGATACTAGGGGGAACATCCTCCCCCACCCAAAATACGGTTTTGTTCAACTGGGGGTTACCCAAGCTACTAACAAGACGAGTAGGAAAGTTATCGTACGACACTTCATTACCACAAATGATATCAGTAAATCTAGCCTTGATACGTCTAACACACATAACATCTTCACCATCAGGAAGATCATCCCTATTAGTATCCATAAGAAGAGCTTTTTTGAAAGGTTCCAAAGCTAAATCAAAACAAATGCTAAGGTTACCCACCGTCAAGGCAAGTTCCATAGCAATAATTTTTGCTTTGATGTCAGCAACTTGCACCTCAGTGGTGCTATCGATTCTTTGGTTAAAGGCAGCTATAGGACCACCATGGTTGTCCCGAATCAGACCAGAGATTGTTGAGGTACCATTGTTCAATCGAAACATACCTGTACTAATCTTGGAATACCCCACCGGAGGAAGCTTCCAAACTGCAAGGATTAGGTCATCTTTGTTGTGTCTCGACATAACCTGGATATAGGCTTCTGTAAAAGCTTTGTTGTCCTCCACAGTTTTCCACCAAGAGAGCTCAGGGTTGTGTTTAACTTTATTCCTTGCTGAATAGATGATCCACAGATTATTAGCAATGTAGGAAAGTTTCTCTGCATTCCAAACCTTAGACATTTGGAGAAACCAGTCAATAAGAGCATTCGAAGAAGAGGAAGGGACTTCCTTGATCTCAATCAAATCCTTCCAGATCTCAGAAACTGCACAACAATGGAATAGACAATGAGGAAGATTATCTTTGTCTCCACAGAAGAAGCAGTTTGAGAGACCCCAATTCTTTTGGCGAGATTTTCCTGGCAAGGAATAATATTGAGCAAAAACTTCCAAAGGTTCAGCTTCACTCTGGGACAACAAATTTGGTAACATATTTTACTAATATTATTCACAAAATGAAGAGAATTGGAAGAGGACGCCACAACATAGTCATTCATGAGAACCGAATATGCAGATTTAACCGAGAATTTGTGATCTTTAGAGTGAATCCAAGCCCAGTTTTCAGAGATATCCATCTGAGGTGTCGTCGAAGAATGCGTATCTGTAATAGTCTGGTGAGAGGTACCTGACTTAAGAATCTCCACAGCCGAAGAGATGGATTTCCATATTGGACTGCCCTTCCCCTCTGGAACTATATCCCTGATATTGGTGTTAGGATAATAAATTTTCTTTAACACTTGAGCCACTAGGGACTCTGGGTAAATCAGAAGCCGCCATAGTTGCTTAGCCAAGAGAGCCTTGTTGAATTTTTCCACCTCTCTGAATCCGAGGCCCCCATTTTTAACCTGATCACATACTTTTTTCCACTTGATCCAATGAAGAGATTTTTCCCCGCTTGGCCACTCCACCAAAAAGATGAGAAAGCGGCGTCAAGCTTAGCCATGATATTTTTAGGCAAGGAGAAAAGAGACATCGTATAGGTAGGGATGGCCTGGAGAACACTGGCTACCAAAATAGATCTAGCAGACTGAGCCATTGGTTTAGACCAGTTGGAGATTCTTTTGTGAACCGAGTCCAAGAGATAAGAGAAAAGATCAGATTTGTTTCTACCAACTTTGAGAGGGAGACCCAGATATTTTGAAAATCTGGGAACTTCTTGGACATTGAGGGCATTAGAAAGGTGTTTTTGATGGAAGGTAACAGTTTTTGCTAAAAACCAGCTCAGATTTATCAAGGTTTATTTTGTGACCTGAAGCGAGGAGGAATTTGTCAAGGGTTATTTTGAGAAAGGAGATATTGGACTGTTTAGCAAGGCCAAAAATGAGGAGGTCATCGGCAAACGCTAAGTGAGAAATAGAAGGACAGAGAGGGGTGAGTTTTATACCTTGGAAATCACCTTGGGTGTCTGCTTTAATCAGGTAACTGGACAGAGCTTCCTGAGCGAGGATAAATAGGAAAGGAGAAAGAGGATCTCCTTGTCTTATGCCCCTGGATTGGTTAATAGGAGTGCCCGGTTTGCCATTAATCAGAATAGAACACCTCACTGATTGAACACAATTCATGACAGGGATGATCCAATTGGGAGGGAACCCCATAGCAGTGAGAATATCTCTGAGGAAGGACCATTCCAGTCTATCATACGCCTTACTAAGGTCCATCTTGAGAGCAAAGAACCCTTTCTTGGTAGCTTGACTTTTTCTAGGAAATGCTGTAGTTCTCCAGCCAGGATAATGTTATCAGTAATGAGTCTGCCTTTCACAAATCCAGATTGGTTTTGGGAAATAAGAAGAGGGAGGATGTGATGAATCCTATTGGCTAAAGTCTTAGCTGCAATTTTGTAGATAAAATTACACAAGGCTATGGGTCTGAACCTGTCAATATCAACTGCTCCAGGGATCTTGGGAAGAAGAGTTATAAAATATTCGTTCATGGAATTTGGAACCTGTTGTCCTCTGAGAATAGGCAAAACAGCTTGAATGATTTGGTTGCCAATGATATGCCAATAAGTCTTTTAGAATTTCCCATTAAAACCGTCTGGTCCAGGAGCTTTATCAGACCCCAGCTGCTTGACCGCTGCATAAATCTCACTGGCCGAATAAGATCTATTAAACTCAGTGAGGTCGGGGGCTGAGTCTATCCCTCACCACCGCAAAAATCATTATCAGTCTGGGGAGACAAGGAGGAGAAAAGATCCTGAAAATGATTCCTAGCTATAGTCTCAACCCCTTGCCAGGTGTACTGCATCTCATTCCCCATGCCCTTAAGGCCAAAAATCTCCTTGGATCTTCGAAGGGACGAGGCCCTAGCGTGGAAGAAACCTGTATTCTTGTCACCTTCCATGATCCACCTATCTCTAGATCTTTGCTTCCACCAGATTTTCTCTATAGGCAAGAATCTCAATTTCCATTTGGAGCCTTTTACGATTGTTCAATGCTCCGACCGACTTATTACAAATAGGAATTCGATCCAGCTCTTTTTCTTTGAACAAATCTTCCTCTTGATCCTAGAAATCGACCAACCTTGCCACTCACTGAGCTTGCGGGCGCAGAGGGCTAAAGTGCTGGTGATCCCATTGTTACTAGACCCCCACACTTCATTAACAATTGGGTACATTTGACATCCAAACACCAACCATTTTCAAATCTGAAAATTCTTGACGGAATTTTATGGAAACCAAAAAATCTGATCAAAAGAGGACAGTGATCAGAGTCTTCCCGAGGGAGATGCTCAACCGAGATATTAGGGAATGTTTGAGCCCCTCCGAAGAGCAGAAGACTCTATCAAGCCTACTAATGGAGCTGGCGTCACCCTCCTGACAATTAGTATAGGTTGCCCCTTCTCCGAAAAACCCTATATCATGAAGATCACAATCTGCAATGACCGTTCTGAAAGGAGCCATCTGAGATTCTTGCCTAATACGACCCCCAGTCTTCTCAGACGCAAATAAGATTTGATTGAAATCCCTGCTATTACCAAAGGTAGAAATATCTGCTTGCTTAGCAATAGGAGTAATTTCCAAGACAGGTATTTCAACTTCCAATTAGCCCAGCCGTAGAACCCCGTGAAGATAAAATGAAGATCACCTGGGAGATTGAAATCTGCTGAAACATGATGTAGAGACTGAGAGATAATGGAGCAGTCTATGTATGTGATTTTCCACATGAGGCATATACCACCACTTCGCCCTCTACTGCCCACTGCCATTCCAGAATACCTGGGGAATTTCAAAAAAATCTTCTCCATCTCAACCACTGATCTATGAGTCTCACTGAGGAACACAATATCTGGATTCACTCTCAAGATTAGGTTCTTAATCCACCAAATAGCCCTGGGATGACCAGTCCACGACAGTTCAAGGAGATACAGCTCATGAATGAAAACGCAAAGTCACAGGGAACTGACTCCACACTACCACAAAAAAGTAGAAAACCACCACCGCAAACAAACTGAAGCAGACGGCTAACTTCAGGACCAGAATACAAGATCGTAACCAAGACCTTCACAACCAGCTCTTCACTAACCGGACTAGTTTGAGTGAAAACCGAACAAACCCTAGCCTAGGATCCGAAGCCGCAAGTCCAAAAAATTTTGGTTGCCAAAGGAACACGCACTGCTTATGGAGAGGATAACAGCCCAGCAGAAAACGACGGCCACCGGAACCAGTAAATTCAATAGCAGAAGAATTTGACGGAGAAGGTAAATTGGGGGAAAGAACACCAACGCAAAACGATACCTGCGAAATAGCCACCAAACCACGAAATAGAAATCCTTCTGCCTAACAGGAACGAGCACCACCCGCGCAGAATGAATAAAAGAAGACACAGGGAAACTGGTCAACCCTAATCTCTCTGAGGATTCAGAAGAGAAAGGAGGCAATCGCCTCAAAATCGTCTTCGGGAGAAGAACGATAAAAGCTACTCACTGTAGCACTCGCATTCAATTGTTATGCTGTTTGGCATGGACCTGTTATGATCATATTGATATGTGTTGGGAAAGCCATTTCCAAGTGCGCAAATTCTGGTGTGCGGGACGCCCGCGTAGAGATTGGAATAGTCCATTGATTTGGCAGTTCAAGTCAGCTGTTGATTGAATTATTTTGTTGACTGAACTGTCTTTTATATATTAACTTTAAATAGTAGTAACTTTAATATATAAGTTTAAAATGAAAAAAAATTATATCATTGTTCAGCTAAATTCAGTCTCTTCAAAACAAGACTAGACATGAATATGTTTTAACAACTTTGAAAAAAAATTATTTTTACATATATATGATGATACACTAAATCATAAAATAATTCATTAATTTTGATATTATGACTCACTAAAATTGATATTATGGCATTAACTAATAAGTGGTGAATTATATACAAACTTCAGAATCGATAAAAATCATTATTATTTGTAGTGTATTATTTGTTGTATGGTGTATTTTAAACCTTATAGGGTGAATCATGTATTTTTCTTACATACCAAATATTATTTTGTGTTGTATTATTGTTTAAAATTGTTATTTTTATATGTTATTGATGATACACTAAAATGATGTTATGATTCATTAAATTTGATATTATGATTCATTAAAATTGATATTACGATTAATTAACTAATAAGTGGGAAATTATATAACAAACTTCAGAACTGATAAAGATTATTATTGTTTTGTAGTGTATTATCATTGTTGTATGGTGTATTTTAAACCTTATATGGTGAATCATGTATTTTTCTTACATACCAAATATTGTTTTGTTTGTATTATTATTTAAATTTTTATTTTTACATGTATACGATGATACATTAAAATCATAATATGATTCATTAGTTTTGATATTATGATTCATTAAAATTGAATTATGATTTACTAACTAATAAGTGGTTAATTAGATAACAAACTTCAGAACGATAAAATCATTATTATTATTATTATTGTTTTAATTTATTTTTTTTGTTTCGTGGCGTATTATTATTATTATTTATATAATGTATTTTAAGTCATGTGGTTGATCATATATCTTCTTGACATACCAAATTTAAAACAAATAATGAATTATTAGTTTTGTAGTGTATTATTATTGGTGTATGGTATATTTTTAAACTGTATATGGTGAATCATGTATGGTTGATATCTACACACATATATATATATATAAATAATATAAATTTTTAAAGTTGTCAAAACATATCATGTCTGGTCTTGTTTTGAAGAGCTTGAATTTAGATAAACAATGATATAATTTTTTTATTTTGGACTTATATTTTAAAAGTTACAACCAATTGAAATTAATATAGTAAATGATAGCCTAGTCAGAGCTGACTGGACTGGCAAATGGACAGACCAACAAAACCTGTACGTGGCCAATCTGCACAATCGATCGTCTGTTCCAAGTGATACCCATGTCGTAAAAACTTTGAACAAAAGTTTATGGGCTTGAAACTCAGCCACTACTATCCACCTAAAAAAAGTGATAGTCATATCGAGTTTTAATATGTAATCTTCAATTGATAGAAGCTTGTATTGAATTTATGTAAACCCTTTCTATTATATAAAACTTTGTTTACAGGCGTAAATGTATTACAGAGAGTAGATTGACTTCTTCTCAGAAACTAATACATGTGACCGAGTATATATGCCTATACATACCTATGTTACCGTTAAGTAATACAAATGTACTAACGGTGAACAGATGGACTAAACTATAGTCTCTAGTCTCAACACTCCCCCTAAGAAGAAGGACACTGAAGTGTCCAATTCTTGCTGTGTTCCAGATGTGATTTCTTGTTGTCCATCATTCGGTCTTACTCACTCCCCCTGTTGAGTGTGTTCCCTGAGGAGCCACATGTATTCCTGCGTTCTGATGGAAGTAAGAGTACTCTTTGGCTGTAACTGTTTTGTTAATACATCAGCTATTGCTTCTGTCCAGGGACATAGCTGAGGGTTATTAATCCCTTTTGTAGTTTCACGAACTAGGTGACAGTCCAGTTCGATGTGCTTGGTTCTCGTGGAAAACCGGATTTCGAGCATGAAGATGAAAGCATGTTGTCACCGTTCACCTTATGGGTTGAATTCCTGTGACTGCGAATCATGTAGAAGCCTTGACAGCCAGGTTAATTCGGTAGTGACTCTTCTTATGGATCTGTATTCTGACTCCGCTGTTGACAGGGCAACTGTCTCCCGCTTCTTTGACTTCCAGCTCACTGCTGCCCCTCCGAGAAGGATGATAAATCCACTGATGGAACGCCTTGTGACTGAGCAGCTTGCCCAGTCCGCATCACAGTATGCGGTGAGGTCCAGGTCTGTGTTGTTGTTGTACAGAATCCCATGTCTTAAAGTTCCCTTGATGTACCACAGAAGGTGGAAAGCTGCATCCAGGTGTTCTTTCTTGGGCTGCTGCATAAATTGACTCAAATGCTGCACTGGAAAAGCCAAGTCAGGTCTAGTGTTTGTAAGATAATTGATTCTACCAATTAACCTCCTATAGTAGCTTGGATCTGCTATTGTGTTACCTTGTACCTGCTCAAGTTTGGTTCCAGTTGGCAAAGGAACCGAAACTGTGCTTACAGATTCAGAAAGATATTCACTTACCAGATCAGATGCATATTTTCCTTGATTCAGTATGACTCCCTGTGCAGTATATAAGAACTCCATTCCTAAGAAGAAACTTAGCTTACCAAGATCCTTAATCTTGAACTTGGTATCAAGTTTAAGTTTCAGATTATTAATCTCTGTGGGATTATTACCAGTTATGATCATGTCATCAACATAAATTCCCAAAAAAGTGCGAAACATGCCATCATATTTAACAAACAGAGAGTAATCATTTTTAGATTGCACATATCCTTGCAGCTGAAGAAAGGAAGAGAGTTTTTCATACCACTGTCGGGATGCTTGCTTTGAACCATATAAAGACTTATGCAACTTACAAACCTTACCTTTGTATACCTCTTTGAGTCCTTCCGGTATCTCCATGTACACCTCCTCATCTAAGTCACCGTGGAGGAAGGCATTGTTAACATCTAATTGATGTAACTGCCACTGTTGTTTTACTGCTACAACAACAAGGACTCTGATGGTAGTGATCTTAACTACAGGAGAAAAGGTCTCCCAATAGTTCTCACCGTATTGTTGTGTGTAACCCTTGGCAACTAATCGGGCTTTATGTCATTCTAAATATCCATCTGCCTTTAGTTTGACCCTAAAAACCCACTTGCAGCCTATTATCCTTTTATGACTAGGCTGATCCACAATAGTCCATGTGTTGTTATCATTTAAGGCTTGTAATTCCTTATTCATAGCCTCTACCCAATGTGCGTTTTTAGAGGCAACCTTGTAAGATCTAGGTTCCTGAATGTTACTAATCTTCTTTAAAACAGAGAGAGAATGAGATGATAGAGCAGTTTCAGACATAGAATGTTTTGTAGCAATATCAACAACAGAAACAGAGAGGCAATCTGTATGCAAGAGATTTTTATGCTTAATTCTGTCACAT